>JAOQIF010000323.1:0-84378 GCA_026260285.1 Colletotrichum sansevieriae
GAAGCTCTGGAATAACCGCTAAGTGGCCGGTCTCTCGCCTGCGATCGATGTACCGCACCTGGTCAGCTTGAGCCACAGATACCTGGTAGGGGTTTTTTATTTTGGCTTGATACCGCCGTAAGTACATACTGCGGTCGACAACAAATCAGTCCCCGCTTCTCCAAGCTTCGACTTTGTTAGTCAGCTTACAAATCTACGGGATCCCAACCCACCTCCGCGAGGTTTTCAAAAGATCCCTTATAGTGCCCCAAGCAAAAACCTCCTTCAACCTCTACGCCGAAGCAAACCAAACACGTAACGTTTCTGCAAGACGTTTTTCTGTCGTTTCCTCCGTGCCTTCTGGCGTGCCGGTCTAGTGTACGCTCAGCGTTCCTGTCCTGGGGTTGCGAGACCACGCCCGTCGATATCAGTGTACATTTTATTGGTGGCTGGTCAAGTGGAGTCCCGGTGCCTGCTACGTGACACTAAGGTAGGTAACGTGCCTTTCCTTAGAGCTCTTGAGCTGCTGCTCCGCCGCCGGATGGACGGCGCCGTGTCCAGGGCCCATGTGCAGAACTGGAAGGCTCAAGGAAGGCTTCGACGCTGTTGATCTCTCAGTAAATGGTTATGTGGCTTGTGGATCCCGTCATCCTGGCAATTCGCAGCAGTGGTCGTGTACCCTGGGAGTGCCTTACTGACCGGTTGAATTTGTGATACCATTTATGGCAAGACAATGATAACAACAATACCACGAAGGAGCATGCTAGTTTTGAACCGCAATCCATTGCCGCTGCTCCAATTTGCGATTGCTACTGCTATATCTTGAGTTAGCTACCTACGTATTTTTTGAGCTCGATGCACTGTCAACTCGTAAGTCAGACACAACGAAGAAAGACGACAGCCACACGGACAGCACCATCAATGTTGCGAATGACATGGATGCAGCCTACCTTGGTAGCCCCCGAATATCCTGTAAAGTGTCCAGACGTTGCTTCCCGCAAAGTACCTAACTAAGGACAGCTCTGCTTATACCCGATTGCTCTCCGATCTCCGCCAAAGCTGAACTTGAGTCTCAGTTTCGAGATAACACCTGCTCCTTGAAAAGGTTCCCTGTCTGAGAAGCGCGATGAGCGAATGTTGAAAATATCTGCTTCAGTATCTGTCTTCCTTACCACACCTTACTGACTGCTCCTTCCCCTACCCCACAACCCACATTCTTCACTAAACCAAACTCCATATGTCGTGGTTACATAATCCCTCGTAATCCTCAAAGCGCAAACTCTAATGCCAAAAGTTGGCCTTGAAATTCCGCCTCCTCCACACCGCGCTTTGCCGCTGTTGTGCAGCTGCGGCATCCTCCACATGTCCATCATCCTATCATCGGCCAGATATATCGCGACCTACCATTCCCCTCCTTTGCTTCTTCTTTCACTCGTCAATGCCGAATTTCGACCGTTCGAGATGGAGCGCCACTCTCTCCCAATGGCATCGGCACCCTTCGCTTCCGGGTCGTCATCACCCTCGATGGATGCCATGCCATTCTTGTCCGGCCCAAGACAACGCTACCGGACATCTATCAAGACACAAGCCATTTCACCTGGAGCTTTCCTGATCCCTGGACTGGCTGCATGACGTACTTTGCACCAAATCTACCACAGTAACCTGAGCTGTCTTCCTGTGCCTCTCAGAGCCTAGTGTAAGGTAGGAACTCGCGCCGCTCTCCAAGGCCCTCCAACCGAGGAAAAGCTAAGCAACCAAGGGACCAATGTGCCAATTCGCCTTAGTCCCAGTCCAACTTCGGTCAAACAACGCGCCCAACCTACACGTACGCCTCGTCTCGTTGGCGTCGCTGAAACCCGAACTAGTAGCGACTTCGACAAAGTTCGTCCTTCTAGGCCCAAAGCTTGCCCGTCTTCGAAAACAATTTCCATGTATCGGGCATGGTCTGCAAGGGTCGCAGTCGGGATGCCATCCTGCACAGATCCAGCTGGCGTCGCCATCCTTCACAATCCACTGCATCGAACAAGCCTGGCTGCAGCAGAGAATGGCATCGGGACTGTAAGGTGGCCTGTGCCAGCCCGGGCAAACACGGATCGTGCTCAAACCGATGCAAACCTGCAGCTCTTGCTTCTGCCATGCTCTGGGATCCCTTGGCTGCGGCCCCGTTGTGACCGTCCCCGAAGGAAGTTGCCGCCGCCGGCCGGTATGGACCGTATGGCAGGTTGAATGGCCGATTCTGCCATGCAGCCGCTCGCCACTAGAAGGAGGAAAAGTGCCACCGCATTTTGAAGTCCCAAAAACATGACCGGCAAAGGACCAAGGTGATATATCAATTGACCTCTGACCAACCAGCTCTTCGGATTTCATCTGGCCAGCGCCATTCCCGTCGAGGCACATGGGCAATTGGTCACCACTTGGCTGTACAAACGGGTATGATGTCGATCTTGACGTGGCGGACCATAGTAGCACGGCGAAAGCCTTTCCGCCGCGTTTCGCGAGAAAGATCTCTCCCATATCGGATTGCAGGTTTGACACTCAAGCAATTACGTTGGCACCATAGCTCGCCGGATCTCTGATTAGCGACGGCAACGACCAGATTGTAACTACGCTTTCTCCGTAAGCTGTCTCCGGTCTCTGAGACCAAACTGACTCTGCCCCCGAGTCCATCGAGCATCATCCCTTCGGCGCCAGCTGGATTCCTTACAGGGATAGGCCGTACTGCGCGATGCAGGAGTTGGCTGTCCGGCCGGGCTCCTTCTCGAAGCTTTTTCCATGCTGACGGGTAAAGCTGAGGCTCAACAGAAATATCAATGGCTCGTAGGAATATCCCACTGCATCCGCATACTATGCAGTAGCATCTCATCTGGGGACGGCGCATTTTCCCACTCGCACCGGGAGAGTCTCGGAAGTTGCCTCTAGTTGAAGGCCCACAAGACTTCCGGCACTCCCACCCTCTTCCCGATCCATCCCTGATTTGGCTCGTCCTCCAGGGACCTTGGGCTCCACGCCTCCATCTCCAACGCCCCCGGCTCTTCCACCCACTCTCAGGTATCCACATCTGCTCGCACTGCCATCGCGTTGCAGGCCATGGAAGTTGGGCCGGGACGCCTGAAGAACATCTCATCTGTATCGGCCTCTAGATACCAGGGGGTTGCGTCTGAGAGCAGAGAGAATGGAGACATGGGAGAGTGAGTAACACGGATGCCTTGCACAGATCTCCCCAAGAGACAATCAGGGGCGACCGAACTGAACAAGAAAGCATCTGCTGTGAGCCGCAATTGTCCTGGTTAGAGCGCGTCGAAGAATGGGTTGTCAGTACACCAGCACTAGCCGTTGCTGTGTTGGATCGCGTCGACAAGCTACAACGACGTGCGTTGGCTGCGAGCCTGGAAGTACACCCACAAGCACTGAACCCTTGCATCCAGCATATGGAAGTCGCATTCAGATCGTCCGTAGAACGCTCATCTGTGATATCGCTGCTCTGTGGTGTACAGATCCTCCTGCTAACCTGGGGGTGTCCATGCGGCGTTTGGGTAATTATTCTGGATTATCCGTTTCTTTGGTGAGGTGCTGCTTCGCACGCACAAGCGAGTCATATACATGGCTCTGTATCTCTAGATACACTCAATTTACGGACGACAGGGATCAGGTGACAAGTCCGTTCCAAGGTCTCAAAGTCGCTTTCCCTCTACTTACACTTGTACAGCTCGATGTCGATACATACCGTCGTCGTTACTTGCTGTCTGTCACCTAGCGCCCCTCTTCTGACCCAAGTGGCTATTCATCCTTATAAAACCCCACGCCCCTCTCTTCTGCCTCTGCACCGTCACGAAAAGCTTGGCAGATCTTCGATGCATCAGATGCAAGTTCTTTCCGGACGTCACTGTTCTAGGCCATTGTTGTCGCTACTACTAGCTTCCTCTTCAATTCATCCCAAACCAGCAAAGAGTCTCGTCCTGAAAGGGAGAGGGTCTCACGCCGTCAAAGCTACACAGCTACGAACACAGCCCAAGACTAGTTCGAGCTCGCCTACATAGTTCCACGTCGTCCTGCGGTTTCTTTCTGGCTGCACTGGGCGTTAGAGCCACTCGTCCAGCCAGCCAGCCATCGAATCGAACCGCCGCTACATCGCAAGCACGTCTCGACCGCGAGCGCATCATACCCACTTACCCCGCGGTGAGACCTGTCAGCTGTCAATTAGGACTACCCGCAGCTTCAGCAAGAGGGTAAGAGATTCCCCGGTTTCACGTCTCCATTTGAGTCTCGAGGGGACGGCGTCTTCGAGACCTTGGAGAAGCAGCTCCACTACCTTAGCTGGACGCAGGTGACAGTCTGGCACAGCTAGGAACAATGACAGAAAGAGCCGACGCCAGCTTCAGCGCCGACGCCAACGCCAGCCTCCTTGAACAGGGTGACAGCCAGTAGCTTACCTTACCTTAGCACTTAGCAGGTACCTCCCGTCCCTTTTTTGAGGTGAGCGCAGACGACACTAAACTTCCCATACATTTCTCCCCGGCGACATTCCAGCATTTCACCACACTCCGGTCACAGAAAGAGCTGAGGTATTGAGCATCGGCGTCTGGCCTGCAAGCCTGCAGCACCCCACAATTAGACCGCCGAAAACAGGGCCTGCTCATCTCTCCGCCTTTTCGATTCTGGTCAACCAGTCATCGCCCTCGGCCCAAGCATCCACGCAATCAGGAGCGGCCTACTACCTACCACACGCCTCACCTTCTCACCCCCTCCCCCTCCCCGGCCGGCTGTCCCTCCCCAACCCCAGTTTTTACTCCAAACCGGCGACGTTCCCCGTCTCCTCTCAAATCGCAGGTCTGGTCCACTGCTGTGGTTTGCTTTGGTCTTGTCTCGCTCCTCTTTCTCTCTTTCGCTGTTCGATGACCGCCGAGTCAGATTTTCTTTTCCAAGACAAATCTCGACGCCTACGCCTTCGCCGCTCCGTTCCTTTCCCTGCCCCTAGACGAGCAAGACTTTGAGAGCTTTGTTCCCACGCATTCGCCCAATTTTGTCTCTTTCCTTCGGTTTCAACTCCCAAAGAGAAACTAGTCAATTGTCGGGGTTAGGAACACAGCTGGCTACAGGCACGCGACTGGATTCTCTTTCCGCTGTATCATGGTCCTTCTTGCGACCGCTGTGACCCCCCACAACTCACTTACACCGAGGCCAGAAGGCATAAACAGGGACAGAGACGAACGCCGTCCTCTCCGCCGGCGCGTGCGGGGATCCAGCTCGCTCGGGACTGTCTCCTTTTCACCGTCGCCCCTTCGTTAAATCTTTCCTTGTTCCCCCAGATGACAAAGGGCAATGTCATCTAGTCTGCAGCAGCTCCAAAGTCAACAACTCAGAGCTGTCAGTCTCGACTACTCGCAGCACGGCCTGGACTCGCCTGGCGCTCAATCACGTATAACAACTTCTTCCACGTCTCATCAGCCCGTTTCTGCAGGAACCCCAAATGACGGAATGCGGTCCCACAGCGCTTCACAAAGTATAGTCGACGCCGCTCACTTTGCCGAGGACTTTTCGTTTCCGCCTCACGAACTCAACGACCGAAACGCAATGATGTTCCTCGGGGAACCAGACGCTGCTGACATGTTTCCGACATCGCACCGGCCTTCCGTATCTTCCATGGCCGGCCCCCAAAATTCCATCACCGTCATGCCCGTTTCCTACGGCCGAGCCATGGATCAGCGACGACACAGCATCATTACCTCGGAAGACGGCAGCCAGGATAGCGGTCATGCCGAACACAACCCCCTCGAGGATGCCGGCGCCGACGAATTCGGTCTACGGACGCAGACTGCCGGCAATGGGTCAGATCTGTCGAAATCAAAGGACGACAAGAGCGACCAGACGCCTGCTTGGAGTGAGCTGAAGACGAAGGCTGGTAAGGAGAGGAAACGACTTCCATTGGCGTGCATTGCCTGCCGGCGGAAGAAGATCCGATGTTCAGGCGAGAAGCCTGCATGCAAGCACTGTCTCCGATCACGAATTCCTTGTGTGTATAAGGTCACGACGAGGAAAGCCGCGCCCCGCACCGACTACATGGCTATGTTGGACAAACGACTTAAGCGCATGGAGGAACGCATCATCAAGATCGTTCCAAAGACTGAACAGGACTCGAATGCATCATCGCTTACACGAGCCGTCGTCAAACCCGCGATTCCAGGTTCACTGCCAGCTGCCAAGTCCAGCGCAAAGAAGAGAGGTGCCGAAGAAGCATTTGGCCAGGACCTTGACCACTGGGCGAAAGCCCCCGCCAAGACGAGAATTGAGGCGCCGAACAAACCGAACACGCTGCAAGCCCAAGAAGCGGAGGAGAACAAACTATTCCTCGAAGGTCTCGATGCACTTCCACCTAAGGAGCTCCAAGAGCATTTGGCAGAGATCTTCTTCGAGAACGTCTACGGTCAAGCATATCACTTGCTTCATAAACCGAGCTACATGAGGAAGCTTAGGTATGTGGCATGACAGGAGTGTCCCGCTTTATACTAATTAGTGTTCAGAGCCGGCACATTGCCCCCAGTCCTGGTCTTGTCTGTATGCGCCATCGCAGCCCGCTTCTCCAGCCACCCGAAACTCAACAGTTCTTCACCAAACTTTCTCCGCGGAGAGGAATGGGCCTCGCACGCTAGAGACATATGCACCAGACGCTACGAGTGGCCCAACATCACGATTTTGACATGTCTATTGATTCTCGGGTTGCACGAATTCGGCACCTGTCATGGTGGTAGAAGTTGGGCCCTCGGTGGCCAAGCAATTCGCATGGCTTTTGCTCTGCAACTCCACAAGGATCTGGATCATGACCCGCTGAGTCGGAACGGATCGGCACAACTAAGCTTCATCGACCGGGAGATACGGAGGAGAACAATGTGGGCCTGTTTCCTCATGGACCGTTTCAACTCTTCAGGAACAGAAAGGCCGACGTTCGTACGGGAGGAAACAATCGAAATTCCGTTGCCTATCAAGGAAAAATACTTCCAGCTCGACATGCCGGCGCCGACTGAAACCCTGAGAGGCGAGGTTCCTCATCCAGTATCCGCAGACGACGGTCAGTTCGCTGACGCCAAGGACAATATGGGAGTTGCTGCCCATATGATCAAGACGGTTGCCATCTGGGGGAAGATCATCACATATTTGAATCAAGGAGGCAAAGAGCTCGACCCTCATCCGATTTGGAGCCCCGAATCTCAGTATGCGACTTTGATTAGGGAGGCGGAAGAACAGTTGAACAACGTTCCCGACTTCCTGAAGTATTCTCCAGACAACCTGCAGCTGCACGAGACCGAGAAGATGGCGAACCAGTATCTTTTCCTTCACATCGCCATGCAACAGAACATCTTGTTTTTGAACAGAGTGGCAGTGGCGACGCCTAATAGCCCTGCGGCTCAGGATGTACCTCGGGATTTCGTGACCAAGGCAGGGGACAAAACTTTCGCAGCTGCGAATCGTATCTCTGAGGTCCTTAAGGACGCCGAGTCTTACATGGTCACAGCACCTTTTGTGGGTTACTGTGCATTCTCCTCTGGCACTGTTCACATCTTGGGCATCTTCTCCGGTAATCCTGCAGTGGAGGCAGCATCCAAGAGAAACTTGGCAACTAACGTCAAATTCCTATCAAAGATGAAGAGATATTGGGGCATGTTCCATTACATGTCAGAAAACCTTCGCGAGCAGTATCGAACTTGCGCAGATGCTGCTAGGGGAGGATCCCTGTCGAAAGAGGCATCGACGGCGTCGCCAATTTTCCAATATGGCGACTGGTTCGACAGATATCCCCACGGTGTATCACAATCCGACTTTTCTGATCCGGCGACAGCCAAAAGGAAGGAGAAGGGTGACGACGCGGTACTGGAGCAGAAGCCGGAACTGCACACTGTTGAAGAGTTTTTCACGACTCTCTCTCCTCCCCGAAGCACAGAAGGCAACACATCCCGGCCGAGCCCGATGAAGCGTAAGTCATTCGCAGGCAAGAAGATAGGCACTTCGGGACTGCGATCTGATGGAAGCCCACTCGAACCACTGTCTACCGAAAACATCGCTGCGTCGGCCCAAGAGCAATTGAGTGCTCGCATGCAACAACGGAACATGTCGGGCGCCCTTGGTGGCCAGACCAGCGGTCCTGCCAGCTTCAATCCCCTATCCGTACCTCACTCCCAAGGCTCGAATTACCATGCCCTTTCGCCGATTAGTCCTATCGCCGTCAGCCAATTCGCACATCACCACCAAACACCAACCGCATTCTATCCGCCCGAGTTGCTCAGTATGTCTCTGAACCAGCAAAACGTCCTACAGCCTCTTGATCGACAACTCGTTTTCGGCGGCTACTCAATGAAACAGGGCAACATGGCTCACTTCGACGGTATTGACTGGGACGGTATGTCTTCTAGCGCTCACAGCGCTTCTGGGTCACATCGCGAGGGTTCCCGTCCGCGTCCTCGCCGCACCGGCGGTAGTGCCGCTATTAGCGGACATGGCACTGGTCAGGTAGACGGCATGGGCTTCGTCAGGCAAGAAGCGTCCTCCGCTTGGTTTATGCCATTTAACATGGAGCCGCCCGAGATTGGGCAAGACATGGGAATGAACCTCGACGGGTTCGGCAACATGTTCAGCAACAGCTTGCATCATGATGCTCGGTAAGCTGATGAGTAGAAATTTCGTGGCATTCATCTACCGTGATTCGACGGTCTCGGCGGGGAAGATTTATGGTGCCGGTAGTGGCTTTGGGCCTGTATTGAGTGTACATACCTTGAGATTTCCCATTTTCCGATTCCTTGATAATGAACATACGACAGGCCGGATATCATTTGGAAGGGGGGGGGGGGAAATATTTACTAGGTAGCGTAGCGATTCCAATATCCTTCTGAAATACCACCATCCACGATAATGCAACACGAAGACACGTTGTCGATTGCGTGGATGCAGCCAACCCACTGAAGAGAATCTGTGCATGGTATCGTTGTGTGTCAAAGACTACTTTTCTAAACCCGGTGCCCAAGTATTAACGTAGAGACAAGATGAAAATGTTGGCAGTGAGGTCACATATTACGTACGACCGTGCTACTCTTCAGTAACACCGCCCTCCTTCTTCTTTCCCCTAGACCTCTTACGCTTCTTGCTCTTGCCCTCGAGGCTCGCGCCGCCATCCTCGACATTCTCCTCTTTGCCTTGTTCTTGCTTCTGCGCCTCAGAAGCAGACTTCTTGTTCTTCTTCTTCTTCTCCTTGAACGTGGCCTCCTCGAGACCAAACGTCGGTCCCGTCCGTTCGTACTCCTGACCAAAGTGCTCACGGCGCCATTGCCTGAGGCGGTGCTTCTTGCTAAGCTTCTTTTTGTCTTTGCGCTTCTTCTCCTCGTCACGGTAGGGGGCGAGCTTCTTCAGACCGGCGTACTGGTTGAGTGCGGCGTCTGAAGGGGCGAGGAGGATGTCGCGCGCCGTCATGCCAAAGGTCGTCGGGGACGTCTCGCGGTAGCGGAAGCCGAACATCTCTGGCGTCTTGGAAGACGAGGCTTCGGGGATGTCGAGGTCCATCTTGGCGTCGACGAGGGCCTCGAGCTTGGCGCGCTCCGCCTTGGCTGCCTTCTTGGAGGCCAGCCGCTCCTTCTTGTTGTCCTTTGATGTCTTGCGCTTCTTGGACGGACGGCCCTCATCCTCGTCCTCATCTTCGTCCTCCTCGCCTTGTCCCGCACCCTCATCGTCTGTAAGGGTGATATTCGGGTGTTCCTCGTCCTTGAAGTCGGGGACGATGTCCTTGATATCGATGTCGTCATCCCACGTCGGCTTCTTCGGCCTCTTGCGCTTCTTCTTCTTGTCGCCCTCGTCACCGTCCTCCTCTTCAGAGTCAGAACCGCCCTCAGCCTTGGCATAGTACTCTTCGCCGAAGCGACTCTTCATCGCTTCTTCCCACTTCTCGTCGTCCCAGGCGTCGTTGAGGAAACGCAGCCACTCATCCTCGCTGAGCTCCTTGCCGCTCAAGCCCGCGGCCTGCTTAATCTTCTTCAGCTTCTCTTCGGCCTCCTCGAGCTTGAGTTTGCGTAGGCGCGCCTTCTCCTCCTTGCGCTGCTGCTTTTCTGCCTCCTTGCGCTCCCTCTCGGCCTCACGGGCCTTCTTGCGCGAGGACGCGGCCTCCTTGCGGACGGTGCGCGCGTTGATAATTTCACGAGAGTACGTCTTCAGAGCTTGGTTGGATTTTTCAGGGTCCTCGAAGCGCAAGTTGTACGCCTCCTCGAACTTGTCCGCGAGCTCGTCGTCGCCCTCGCCCTCGTCCGACTCAAACGCCTTCCAGTTGTGCTCGCCACCCTCGGTCCACGCTCGCGCAGCCATGAAGTTGGACAGGAAGAGCTCGGGATCCTTGTCCGCATTGGCGATATCCTCTTCAGTGATGGCCTTCTTCGTCTTCTTGCCCTTGGACACCTTGCCTGCGCGGTCGGGGTGGACGCCCTCTTCGCTGAGGTCAGGCTTCTCCTGTCCGGGCTTCTTCGTAACAAAGTCGCCGGCTTCTCCCTCGCCCGACTCCTCGGCAGCCTTGTTGATTTCGGAGATGATGGACTTTTTGAGAGCGTCTTGCTCCTGCGCATATGTCTGCGGGGGTGCGTCGTCTTCGTCGTCGGATTCGCCGACGCCGCCAGCCAGAATCTTCTCACGGTGGTAATCCTTCAGGAAGATGGGTTTCTCCTTCTTCTTCGAGGGGGTCGCTTCAGTGGCAGTGGAATTCTCTTTGAAAAAGGTGAAGTTCTTATCCTTGAAACGGGGGTCTTTGTTCTTGATGGCGCTTAGAGTGGCAGAGATTTGGGCGTCGAGGTCTTCGGTGGCCAGGAAGCCCTCTTCGTCTTCCGTCTCGTCAGACGACGAAGATTCGGAGTCGGAGTTGTCGCCTCTCTTGAACTTTTCCTCCACTATGATTCGTTAGCCCATTTTCAGAACGTTCCAGTCGAACACAACGTACATCTGTGCATCTCCTCCCGCTTCTTGTTGTGCTCAAAGCGCTTCGCATACTCCTCGTTGACCTTCAACTGCGGTGCCGCGATGTCTGCCCCTCCATCCTCGTCGTCCGAATCGCTGTCGTCCAAAAGGTTGACCTTCTTCGGCACTGACTCTTTCGTAGTTTGGGGCGCCATGCTGTCGAATTCCCTGCTGGATTGATCGTGCAGATGCCAATGGAGAGGTGGGCTTTTCTCAAAGAGTGGTTTCACACAAGCCTTTGGGAGCGCTTCCTGAATCCACGGTCCCAGGTGGTCAGGGAACTTTTTTTTTTTTTTCTGCCGCCCAGCGCGATCCAGCTGCGCTGCTACAGGTACCCTGCTGCCCTCCTAGACCCCATGGCAGGATGGAATTTAGGCGGGGCCATTCCAGCAGGTGCGGAATCGCGGCGGATTAGATTCTCCGCCGCCCCTCTAAAAATTGGAGCTCCCGGGCGAGAGCATTGGCCAACCTGGCGCTTCGTCATTGTTGCGCCTCACCATCCTCGTTGTTTCAGTGGCCGAGCTGTGGTCCTACGGTAAGGTATATCACTTTACCTTTAACAACAAACCACGCTCCTGTCAACCCATCGCAAAAGTAAAGGCAGCAACCCCCCTATCGCAGTCCGATTGCATCCGAATTTGACCTTGAAAATCGCTCCCGCCTGTACTCAAAGACCCTTTTTCTTCTCAGAATAAGGGACAATCGTTATCGACATTCACACCCGATAAAAAAGATGGACGGATCCGGCGGTGCCCCGAAGCCGAGCAGCAGCGTCAAGCTGGTCCTGCTCGGTGAAGCCGCCGTTGGAAAGGTACGACGACACAACTCGGCCCACCCCGCCTTTCGATATGAGGCATCGCTAAATCCTATCTCGTAGTCATCGCTAGTCTTGCGATTCGTCAACAACGACTTTCAAGAGAACAAAGAGCCCACCATCGGAGGTACGCAAGAAGAAAAAGTCGCCGCCTTTTTGGTTATTGGCAAACCAGAGCCGAAACCCGTGTAGCTAACCAGCAACGCAACCTCTTTAGCCGCCTTCCTGACACAAAAGTGCAACCTGCCAACCCGGACGATCAAGTTCGAGATCTGGGATACCGCCGGCCAAGAGCGCTTCGCCTCACTGGCGCCCATGTACTACCGCAACGCCCAAGCCGCCCTCGTCGTCTACGACCTAACAAAGCCCACGTCACTCATCAAGGCCAAGCACTGGGTCGCCGAGCTCCAGAGGCAAGCGTCCCCAGGCATCGTCATCGCCCTCGTCGGCAACAAGCTTGATCTCACGAACGGCGCGGGAGAGACCGGATCCGCCGGTGGTGGCGGTGATGGCGACCAGGCCGATGGAGACGATGAGTCTGGCTCTGGCGGCGACGCCCGTAAGGTGTCCACGGAGGAGGCCAAGACGTATGCCGAGGAGGAGAGCCTGCTCTTCTTCGAGACCAGTGCTAAGACGGGACATAACGTTACGGAAGTCTTCACGGCGATCGCCAACGCCATCCCTGAGACGTCACTCAAGAGCGCGAGAGGCGGCGGTGCATCGCATGCCGTGACCCGAGCTGGGGAGGAACAGCGGGTCAATCTCACGGGCCCGAGGGATGGTGCGGCGAAGGAGGGATGCGCTTGCTAATTTACGACGAAGAAGAACGGGGAGGATGTGTGTGACAAAGGTCTGGGACTGGCGAAGAAGGGTTTTCTTAATTTTTTTTAATTTTTTCATTTGGAGTCTCGTAGTTCTTGTGCGCTGCATTTCTACTTCAGGGTTCATTGTTTATTATGGGAAGCGTCCATCAGGCAGCGTTGAGGGTCTTGGGGAGAGGAGGAAAGTAGTGGTCCACGTTCACACATAGATAGTGAGTTAGTGTACTGTTATCCCGCTCTCGGCCCGCCACTCTATGCTTGCCTGTAGTTCGTGTAACATGGTGGTTTTGTATTTTGCCAGGGACGCTGAAGCCAAAACGTTGATATGGATTGGCAGGATCAGCTTGGAACTGATAGTCATCAGTGCAGTATGTATACGGGACTCCCAGACACTCAAAGATGTTCATGAGTTCCGGTTTGTGACCGCAACCCGTTTTACATCGCTGCACGTTTCATTGAGGTGAGTGAGAGAGAGGCAATTCAGCGCTGGACGGTCGCTATTTGCCGCCGGTGGCCGGCGGTCGGCGATCCGCCCATAGTCTCTTTTTCACCAGGTGACCGGGTGGTTGGTTTATCTATCCACAGGGCTCGCTGGTGCTGTTTCGCGTGGTACCGGGTAGAAACTTGTACTCTTGCCTGTTAAAATTAGCGTAGTTTCGGAGCAAGCACTGTAAATCAGGCAGATTGAGATGGTGAATGGAGGTGTATGATTGGGTGGTCATCGCTCCCGCGTCCCACTCTTTTTCTGTCCTCCGGCGCCTTCGTCCACCTCAAACTCCTTGTCACCACAGAATCTTTTATCACGACCGATTTTCTGCGCAAACAACCGCTTCCGCGAAAACACGTCCGCCGACATGAACGTGTCCTGCGCAACACGTTGAACAAGCCATTGTTTCCCTGCTTCTTATCTAATACTTGGGTTAGCGTCAGCCCGACGGTAGCCAAATTTTTTCTCTCTCGTACTTTTGAACCCCTCTACTTCGCCCATGTGTTTCTCGTCTTGATTCTTCTGCTGCTCGATCGACGACGACATGGCTTCGTCAATCTCTCCAGCGCAGGCCGAGCTTATCAGGTGACTCGACATCCTGACTTCTGCGCGGTCGCTTGTGCTAATTCTCAACTTGATACAGCTCTCTCGGGCCTGACGATATTCCCATCAAGCTACGATGCGCCATCTGTAGCAAATTGGCCGTCAACGCCTTCCGACTTCCGTGCTGCGAGCAGGCCATCTGCGAAACATGTTGGTACCACACTGTTTCCTCATACGTTTAAGATGCAGATTGCTAACCTCTGGCAAGGCCAGTCCAGCCTGCCTTCGTCTTGCCCGGTATGCGAGCACTCCCCAGTCTCTGCCGATGATTGTACGCCGCACAAGAGTCTGCGTACGACGATCAAAGTCTTCCTGCGAACGCAGGAGAAGAAGCGCGAAGAGGCGCGAGCCAGGGAAGAGGCCTCTGCTCCACCTACACCTGTGGACGCGAAGCCGATCACACAGCCACCAGCTCCCTCAGAATCCCCTGCCGTCGAGGCGCCTTCGCAACCTTCCGCAGCTCCAAACTCGGATGAAAAGGAGGAGGTGGACGCCGCTCTCGCTTCCAATGTGGAAGCCTCAGTGGAAACGAGTGACAAGGTTGGAACGGAGGCAATCGCTGCTCAGGACCTTAACGTCGGTCAAACTCGGATGCCCTCGCTTAAGAGCCTTTTGCTGACTTGTTCAACAGAAAGCGCACAACAGCGACCAGGAACCGTACGTCTCTAAGGGAGATGACGATGATAACGAGACCGTCATCATCACTGGCGACGAAGACGCGGCGACTGCGCCCAGGCGAGGTTCGCAGCAAGGTGATGAAACCGCAGAGAACGACAACGCCCAAGGCGATGATGCGAGCACAAACCCGAACACGAGCTTCAATAATTCCATGAATGGAGGAAGTTTCCCGAATATGAGCTTCAACGGATCTGGCGATTTCAACCAGATGCAAATGATGATGGCCATGCAAAACGGAATGGGAAACTCTTTTGGCAACTTTCCTATGATGGGTAAGTTTCTAATTTTTCTGAGGCCGATAACTGCCACTAATGCCATCATAGGTATGCCAGGAATGGGTATGGACCCAATGGCGATGCAGAACATGTACATGAACGGCGGCTATGGTCCTCAAGGCATGGGCATGGGAGGCTTCGGCGGTGGTTTTGGCTCAGGCTCCAATAACTGGAATGGGCAACAATCATGGAATTTCGGCCAAGATAATTTCAATTCTGCTAATGCTGCTGGCGTGGGATCTGGTGACTTTGGCAACTATAACTCAGGATTCCAGTCAGGGTACAATCAAGGTAATTATGGTTACCAATTCAATGATTACCGCCGCAACAACTACGGCTACCGTGGACGTGGACGAGGACGCGGCTCGTACGGCGGAGGCTATGGTCGGGGCGGATACCAACAGTATGGCGGCTACGGGGATCATGGTCAGATGCAACAACAGTACTGCTCCGGTATGCAAGGCCAAGGCATCGGTGATGCGAATCAAGATGGGGACGTGGACGAATTTGGTCGTCAGCTCAACAATGACCTGGACGGAAAGTCCAATGCTGGAGGCGACAATGATGCCGAGGGCGCTGGCGGCTCCAAACCCGTGAACGAGGGCGGGAACGAGCGTGGCTCACTTGATGCATCAGAGCAGGAGCACGGAGAAAATGCAAAATTCATGCCACAAGACGGTGACTACTCCGCTTTCAACGGAAATAGTATGGCTGGAGGTTATGGACCAACAGGCTTCTCAAATCAGAACCAGGGTTTCGGATCTGCACCTCCTGATGTTCCTTTGAATGCTCCGACAGGACCCAGGGCTATGCGTCAAGGCCTGCCGAATACTAGCCTGCATACCCTGCGAGCCCGAGGATACATGCTTCCGGAAGAACAGGCGCAGCAGTCGCCTGTAGACCGACCCGAGACGCAGAGCCCGAATGTTGAGCAGCAGCAACCCCGATCTAGGAGTAACTCTTTGACGCGCACCAAGGATAAGGACCGGAGCCGGCAGCGGGACGCTAGTAAAGATCGTGAGAGGGAACATGACAGCCGGTCGGAGAGAGATTTGAGCGTCAAGGACCAGGACTACTCGCGCTCACGCACACGCTCACGCAGCAGGGAACCAAGTAGAGAACGCAAGAGCGAGCGCGGCGAGCGAGGTGATCGTCACCGACGCAGACGCAGACGTTCGGAATCGAGATCAGTGGCTGGAGACCGTGATCGCGGTGATCGGGACGACGAGTACCGTCGCAGGAGGCACAAGAGCAGAAAGCACACCTCATACGGCGATGAAGATGACGCCAAGTCCCGGTCCAGGGACGATGGCAATGAAGGGAGATCGAGGTCTGCATCCCCGAGCGACTCAAAAAGATCTAGTCACCGAAGCCGCAGGGACCGCGATGAGAAACGCCGCGACCGAGAGAAAGACAAATATCGCGACGACGACCACGATCATCATCGCAAGTCCAGCCATCGCTCGCACAGAGACAGAGACCGCAACAGAGACCGCGACTACGACCGCGATCGGAAGGACAGGGACCGCGAGCGTGAGAAAGACAGGAAGCGCGACAAGCACAGAGATCGCGAGCACAGGCACCGCAGCAGCCGCAAACACTCGGCAGAGCCGGCGACGCCCGTCGACAATGACTTCAACCCGCCCGCCGGTCCTCGGGGTAGCACGGCGGGCCTCGAAATCAGAGGCGCAAGCTCAAAATCCGGCAGGTCGTCTGACAGGCGAGACAGACGAGGTTCCCAAGCTTCTGTGAACAGCAAACCCGCGCCTGCTTCGGCCAAAGACCCCCACGCCATGGAACGCGAGGCCAGGGACCGCGAACGTTTACTGAAGGAGACGCAGCGTATGGCTGGTCTGGCCGGTCTGGCTGGGATCAAGCGCAGCAGAGACGACGGCGGCGGCGATGACGGCAAGCGCAGTCGGAGAAAGGGGCGCCGTAGCGAGGCCATCAACGGCGACGAAGAGGAAGAGCGGATGCGGAGGATGGAGGCCGAGCGGGAGGGTGGCCGATGGGGCTAGCAGCCCCGAGGCCAGGCTGGGGATGGCGGTCGCAAAGAAGCGGACGACGCGCTGAAGAGGATCGTCGGACATTTGGGTCGTCATATGGAGCGTCCCAATAAACAGGGACGACGGGGCAATCATGCCGATCACGAATAGAGGGTTATCCCATGTGCGGGCATCGCTGTCGAAAGTTGCTCCTCTTCCGGTTCACGTCTGGTGCTTGGAACTCGTGTGGAGTAAGGAGGGCGGTGATAAATCTTATGTGTCGGTCCACCGATATGTTATATCAGAACAAGAAAAAAAAAAATGAAAAGGGGAAACAGGAAGTTACCTGGACAGCGGAGATCGGTAAGAGCAGCGGCGTGCATGGAACTATAGTAGACTTACAAAGCTTCAGTGGCCGGATGGGCTAGTACAGAGTTTAATATGACTCTTTTGATATGATTTTATTCCTTGACGTGGGTTGTGCTTTGCTACTCGGTCGAGACGTGAGGTGGCACTTTCGGTCCATTTTACAACCATGAATACTCCTGGTCCAGCTCCTTCATCGTAGTCGGCTCCTGGGTGAATACTGATGGATTAAAAGAGAGCCAACGTCACTCAGCCCAGGAATAAGGCTTCGCGAGGCTGTACGGCGTAACATATGATATACATATATATATGTATAATGTCAAACTCGCCAGTGCTTGTGGTTGCCGGAATGGGCTATCTCTTTGCTTTATACGCAACGCTGGTCTCGGAACCAAGAGATATGTGTTCGTCCAAGAAAATAAAAGCGACCTATCCAGTCGGACTGCAGACGCTATACGTATTTGTTTCTGAAATGATGTTATAGTCTGTTATAGTCTGACCAAGTGAGGACGAGCTCAGGACGAAATGTCATCAGTGATGCTGTCAGAGCGATTCATGAAGGTCAGAGTCACTGCCGATGTTAGTCCTCCTTCTCTCCTTTGCCAGGGGCTGCGTATTATGTAGCCAGCGCCTGCGGATACGATTCCAAGATCATAACTCGGAAGTCCACGTCAGATTATTCGCGGATGTTGTGTTATCGAAGATCATGGCTGGGTGTTCAGATTCACAGCAATCTAGATAAAAATCTCCCCCAAGGCTCATGCCACAATGTCTAAGGAATTACCTTAAGTCCACAAGACGTTTTGCAAGGAAAGTCAATATGGACCAGTCTTTCAGTAGCATGGCCGTGATCAACATTCGCCAATGTTTATCACCGCACCGAGCGTTGTGGGAGGAAAGTTGCTCGACTTTAAGGTCTGTATAGCGGTGCAACATCCACGCATTGCATCGCAATGTTGCCTGGCCAAAGTAATCAATGAGACTCGATAACCGGGAGGAAGTCATACGGGCGAACTCATAAGCGCAGCGAGAAAGCTTGATCCTTCAACAGATAGTCATCATTGGAAGAAGGGCATTGAGAGCAAGCGTTGCCAGACGGTCGTCAGGTGAAGCCGCACACAGATAGGAGCTTTTTCGAAAACAATCTCAACTCAATGAATCAGTGTGTCCGAAACCCAAACAATCATGGCGACATGATTCAACCATTGTACTTCAAGAACTGCTAGCCCGTCGCTGGTGGTGTAGATCGCCTCGTGCTCCTCCTGCGTAGTTATCCGGACCGGCTCCCATATTTGACCGAAGCCATGGTTAAGCAAGTGCCTCCCGTTAGTAAGCGACCCAACCTCCGCCTCTAAACGGAAGCCGCTGGGCGCTCCGTGCCGTCAGCCGCTCGGCAGTGCTCGTTAACGTTTTGGGACCCAAGAGGGTTCATTCCTATTGCAGGCAAGTTGATAGTTTTGCTGTTGGCTAGAGCTGACTGAGACCAGTATTCTCAGTACGGCTCCTGATGAGCTCTTACTGAGGATCTACAGTCTTCGCGCCGACATACTTGAAGACAGGTTGTTGGAGTCTCTGTTGGTAACATCGCGATTCAGATAGTCGCGAGAGTGCTCCGTTAAAGACAGACTGGAATGTGAGGGTCCCATCGTCTAAATCGAACGGTTGCATTGCGCAACATCCGTTCTTACCGACAGAACAGAATACACGCGTATCAAGCAACCCAGGAGTCCAGACCTTGACCGCCAGGGTGTCATAACGTCTTACTTCGTAATGTGAAGTAGCCAGCCAACGGAACCGCAGGGACCCACCCCCCTTTTGGTGGCGGCACATGCTGACATGCATGCCGTTGCGCGCCATCATCAATTCAAGCTCAACCAAGCCAACCGCCCAAGCCATTACGCAGGACACCTTTGGCCAAGATTCATCCGCAGGCACAGAGAGGCGTGAGGTGGGTGCCCTTGCAACCTGCCATTTTCTGAAGAGCCGTGGGACTGGCGGAGGACTGCCCTCTTCATCTTATCGCCGCTATTCGCTGAACTGCAGCTGGGGCAGCCCTGATCCACTATCGTCACGATGCTGACAACAGTATCTAATTTCGGGGCTGGGAGGAGTCTCCTTTCACAGGACATCTTCAAAGGGGGTTCGGGAGGAGCAAGAAGGTGAATCGATGATGAAAGCTGTGTGAGATGTGAGAAACAACGTGGTTCCCCTCGCGCGGCTTGGTCCGTTGTTCTCTCTGTCATTTACTTGGGGCTATTTCCTGTGGCTTGGTAAAGGTCCGTGAGAGGATAGTTTGGGGCTTCCGAGTGCGAGGCAAGAAAATGCAGACGGATAGAGAGATGAGTAATATCATCAGCAATGGAAACTTTGCGCGGAGCCCTGGAACACATCTGTCGATTGCTCGGTGTTCGGGCGTTGCGTGTGTTCGAGGTGATAGTCACTCGTGTTCCAAAGCAAGATACGAGAACGCAGACCGTAGGTATATGCCAGCCTGCGCCACGAATCGCAATCGTTGCCTGGTTTCAAGCATTTGAGATATCGGTCCCTTTTTGAGGGAGAGGGGGGGCTCTTTGCCTGTCTAGTGCGGCATTGCTTGCTTGCCTACCTTAATGGTGCTGGTCTGGGAGTTTACCGGCCCCCCCATCATCTGTTTTCTGGAGCCAAGCCATCCCGAATAAGGCGCTGACCCCTCGGACGGCTGACAGAAACTTATCCGTGTTAACAGCCCGACTAGTCTCGCTCGATTCTCTGCTAATGGCCTCGACCTCATTTCACCGTCATGCAGGTCCTCATAAGCTCCGTGCCCCTGTCGAAAAAAAAAAACTCCTTGCGCGTGTCTTGCTTAGTCTCCTTTCCATCTCTCTTCCCCGCCCACCGGTTTTAGTCGTTTTGCGAGGTGCAGAGCCCACAACACACACCACGGGGCTTCTATCTACATCTGTCGGAAATCTGAACAGCTTGGCGTTCGGTCAGTCTGCATACTGCACCTGCCGGACCGAACGGCAGGCTCTGTTTCTGGGGCGGATTTTTGAAAGAGAATTGGAGTTAAGAAGGGGAGAGGGTGAATGATCCAAGATGGACGAAAGCCTAAAGTCCCGCCCCTCGGTGAAGGAGAAGGTGCTGGGTATTTTCAAAGTGAAGGAGGAGCCCAAAAAGGTCCAACTAGACCCGTCACAGTACGAATCCGGGTTAGAAGTCGTCCATCCGCTGCCGTGGAACCCCAACGACGTCCCGCTGCCAGAGGTGTCGCCGTATCCTCACCTCGACGCCAAGACATTATCAACACCACAGGTCGCCAACGACCCGGCGACATGGAATGATTACCATCTCAAGAAGAACCAAGGTCTCGAGCTCGCGTCGCCGTCGACGTCGACAATGGGTCCCGGCGGCTACAGCAGTACGCTTTACGGGGGAAGCCAGGACGGGGTGCAGCAGCCGCCGGGGTATCATCGACCGACGACGTCGTCGTCAGATGCCAAAGACTTGGATGGGTTCGGGATGGGGCCTAGGGTGTGCGGGATGAGGCGGAAGGTCTTTTATATCATCATGGCGGTTGCCATCATCTTCGTTGTTGCGGCTATTGCCATAGGTCTCGGGGCCGGGTTGGCCTTGGGTAGGAAACCAGCCGGTGATAAGTCGAGCGGCTCAGGGTTTGTCCATCTCTTTCGGGCTCTCGTTTTGGTGTTTACTGACATTGTTTCTCAGCAACTTCCCCTCGGGGGTCGAATCAACAAAGACGGCGAATATTTCATGCCCCGCCTCCGACAATTCAACCTTCTCGGCGCAGGAAGAGCCGAACCGTCTTTTCAGATTGATATGCGGCCATGATTACAACAGCGAAGACGGTTCCATCGATTTGGCATCGGAGAACGCGACAACCATGGCCAATTGTATCGACCGCTGTGCCAACCGGACGGAGTGCGTCGGAGCCGGTTGGGGTGATTACTACGGCAACCACGTTTGTTGGATGAAGAGCCGGCTGGGGAAACCCAACGTCTCTGGGAACTGGCTATTTGCCGTCGACCTCAACGGCACCGATGCGGCAACGCTGCCGTGAAACAAAAACTTGAAGTCGATCTCAAACTCCGCCTACAAAGCAGCACCCATACGTATGTTGGACACGCTCGGTAACAAAGCCGTTCGTGGCTTCCTTCCATGAGGCAGGCGCCTGTAGAGGAAAGAAATCGTTCAGTTTCAAATGGAGCTGGCTGAATCGGAAAGACACTGATGTCTGGGCAGCATTAAGACGGAGTTTTGGCGTTTCGGGATAGGATGTTTTTGTGCTACTAGGGGCATGTGTGATACCACTTCCATTCGAGCGCTCGCAAGATGTCATCAAACGTTATTATTCATTCGCTGTGCTTCATACGTCCATCCTCATTTGCAGCTCTTCGTGACTCGCCACGCGACAAGGCCACGGCGTCCAATTACTCGTGTGAGCGTGTTCCAGATCCCGTCGTCGCCAAAATCGAGGTCGTCGAGATTTAAGTGTTGCCTGTATCGCCACACTTCGCGGAACCGGAGACCCTTGAGGCCCTTGTTGGGAAGATAAGGGTCGATCCACGTTGCTGACGCAGGTGCAATCAAGTATGTACCGTTCTTCTCCTTCAGATACTCTGAATTGCGTCTGTCTGCTGGTGTGTCGCACGTCGCAAGTTTGTCCAGCTCCTCGAGTAACTTATCGCCTTTCATGCCCATTACGTCGCGAGTGGTGAGCACTTCGTTCTTTCCATTGAGAAGCCAGATGGGTGGGGTGTAAGTCTTCCACCAGACTGCCTGAGTGGCATCAGGTTGTTTGCTCAAGAACACCTGTCCAGGCACAATCCCGCCCTGGTGATAGGTGCCCATGAGTGTGCCGAAGAATAGGTTAAAACCTATCCACGTAGCGATCCATAACCGAAGAACATTGCGGCTCTTCGGGAGATGAACAGATGAGAGAATCAGCGGTACTGTTGGAAGTAGGAACCGGGCTTCTTGGTGCTGGAAGATGGATAGCACAAAGACGCCAGAAATAGCCGAGTAAAGCCGCAGGGAGATATGAGGTTGGGTGAAGAGCAGCAGGGCAGCTGGTCCAATCAACATGGGGATGTTGACCAATAGGTGTTGGTACCAGGGGTGCAACCCATGCTGAGCCAGATTGTCGGTATCGATATTGTACATGAGGTTGTTTAGTGGCGTGATGACGGGGCGGGAAATAATGTCTGCCCATTTAATGGGCTCGGAAAGATAAAATGCCGTATCCAGAGTGATGGCAACGAGAGTAGTCGAAAGTGCAGCCAACACCATGACGGTGAAGGACATGGGTCCAGATGGTTGTTAGTGCCTGGTACTGTGTTCAATGTGTGGTAGACTTCATACCTATTGAGAAAATGGGGTATCAAGCGAAGTCCCGGAATGAGCAAAAAAGCCGGGAAAGTTATTCTATTGAACAATCCAAAGACGGCCACAATCCCAAGTATCGTGGAAGCAAGAAGTGATGATTGCTGCTAGTATCAAAAATTAGCATCTCAGCTGCAAGAGACTTCGTTTCGAGTGAGTTCTCACTGGGCTTTCGACGATGCGCTGGATGAGTACCAGGCACCATGCGACGACTAAGCATTCAACCGAGTTGGAGAAGGTGTGTGTTTGATAGGTCCAGGTCACATATGACGATGCGACCAGAAGCACAGCGACGCGACGGTGGCGGGGGGAACTAATGAGCTCGTGGATAGCCCAGTCCTCCAGCACAAAACTGGTGACAAACATGAGGACACGCAGAGTCCAGAAGACAGCGATGGGCGGGATCTCCCCGTCATGTCCGTTGCCAATCCACAACCAACGCAGCAGTAGCATCGGCAAGCCGTAAACGGGCCATAATGGGAAGACGCTTCGTATCGGGTGCTCGTTTGTAAATTCCCAGGTGTGTCGGACAGGATAGCTGAAAATTTGGCCTGCGCCACGGCATTAGCTCAGGTACTCGGGAGCGAAAACGAGCGCGAAAGTCAATGCGAGCTCCACGGAAGCTCGGAGAAGCTCTCAGGCGCAGGGCAAAGCTGCGCGCGCCCGTCGCAAACGACGCGAAACATAGGTACGACTGGGTAGCAACATACCTGCGATAACTTCCGGGCCCTGGAAGTTTTCATCGGGGTGTAGATAGCTGGGCGACAGCGCAAACCACAGCCTCAGCAGAACCAGGAACAGGTACGTCCGCCGCCACATGGCTCTGTGTATTCTGGATTATTTGTTCTTCGTCGAAGCTGAACGCAACTGGGGTATCGGTTCGGGATCGAATGTCAGGGGTTGCGAGGCTTGCTAGATTATCACCTGGGCAGGGTCGAGGGATCGAATAGGTGGAAAAGGAGCGGTCGCAAAGAGGCATTATCGGGAGGGAGGGACCATATAACGAACGAATATGCGCTTGTTCGCCCAAGGCAAGGAGGTCGCGAGAAAGGGCAGGAAGCAGGTAGGCTGGACGAGCATAAGCAAGTAGGGAAAATTACGGCGAATTCAAGGTGAGGGCCGGTGAGGAGGGAAGAGATGAAAGAAAAAGAAGAAACGAGTGGCGCGAGGCACAGCACGGAAGGTAAGGTAAAGCAAAGTAAAAGGTAGGGTGATGGTCAGGATATTTTGGCGCCGTTCTCAGTCCAGTCCAGTCAAGGCTGGACGAAGGGTGCTCCTAAGGGCAAGGTTCGGACGGGACGGGATGACTGATAGGCGGACCGCGCAAGGATTGTGATTTTGTTCTATTGCAAGGTATCCGCAATCTCTGGTTAAGCTGCTCCTGCTGTCGGTGGTGCTTCTCGAATCACCGGAGGGGCTTTGGGAGCTAAGTCAGACGAGGGGAAGGTCTTGTGAGCCACCTACTCCAGTAAGGTAGAGCTCTGCGAAGGTGGTGAGGTCCCGTCCAGTCCAGCAAGTGGGTGTCGAGGTCATGGATTCTGTTGTCTGTCATCTGGTTGAGCGGGCAGGGAAGGCACGATGCGTGTCCTCAGTCCAGGTTGGCAGTCGGCTGCTTTTGGTGAAATGCTTATTCCACGGCACCGGGGTCGCCAGACCAGCAATCCCCGTCCCATGGTGCAGCGTGACGCGAAAAGGTTACCAAGAGCCCGCTCCAAGTTCCAACGGCCCCTGCAACAATCCAGAACCCTGCAAAATGCTGCTTCGCTATGGCCTTCAACTGGGAGCACTAATCCCCGAACGGGTAAGGCGGAATGCCGCCTGCGGGAGACTGTGACGGAGCATGTCTGTGGCCTCCTCGTTTTGTGGCTCTTTTCTTATTTCCCCGTTGTTATGTTGTCCCTCCTTTCCCAACGACGCGGGATCCTCTTATCCCTTGCAAGACCAACCAGACAATTTCAAGTCGCCCAGCAGGTTTCTTGAACGATGTCCATCTCTTTGTCTCGCTGTCATCATGCATGACGGATACTCCTCATCTATCCGCAAACCAAAATTTGTCTTGAAAATCCTAGGACTTCTTCGTCCCTCGAACAGCATATAAAACAGATCAGCTTTGTTGTTCGTCCCACGCAGGGTGGTATCAGACGAACGTAATATACTACAGTAGCAAGCCCTCAACGACCGGCTTCTCGGGCCTCATTTTTGTCCGCCGTGCCACAGTGCATGGTAACCCACCTCACGGACCGAGGAGCATCTACTAAGTACGTCCCTTGGCTCATCAGATTGGTCATTTCGCAGCGGTCGCGGTCTACGCATTTGCACCGAATGCGACTGGCAATCAAATCGCTGTTTCCAACTCAAAATCCTGCTGTGCCTCACTGCCTACTTTGTGGAGTTGTGGGGTTTGACAGGCTTCTCAAGTCCCTGCAGCTAGCTCTCGCATTCACCCTGTTGTTCGTGACCATGCATCACTACACAGCAATTTGACGTATGACGATTATCATACTAGGACGTTAATATCAGCAGCGGCTTAGATTGTATTTGTGCCCTAGGCCTGAAGAAACGGATGCTGTGAGCCGGGGTCGAACTCATGACAGATTCGGAGACATTTACCCGCCAGTTTGTCTCGACTGCGTACTACACATCATTCATTCTTGGCGGAGACGGAGCCCTAACGGCGAGACGAGAGGTAAATGTCATTAGAGATGCTGCCGGGCCCGCTCCTCCGCGCCGGCATGCCGTATGGCCGTTTCCCCAAAACTCATCGGGGACCTGGAAACCCAGGGGTAGCGGAGATCGGAACCCAGGACTTCTGGGCAAAATGAGCATCGGGCCCGAACAAAGCTCTGAGCTACCAATAAGACCTGTAGGTATCCTCTTAGTGTCAGTCCCACATAGCTGTTTTCTTGAATTCAGTTATCTCTTGTTTCGTTTTCCTTGAGCATTTACCCCAATGCAAGTTTCCAGTTCATTTGATTTAAGTCCAAGGCTAGTCTGTGTTCTCTGTATGAGTCACTGTCCAAGAATTGCTGACGGCACTTGATCTGGAACGAACTAGAATTCAGGGGGGAGAGAACAACTGTTGCAGACGGGACTTCCCAGTTGGATTAAGAAGTATGTATGATACCTTAGCAGAAAGAAGTGCAGTAAGAGAAGGAAGCCAAACGAAAGTGGCATGTGCATTCAATCTGGGATCGGTTTCTAGCATACCGCTTCAAAGAAAGCAGGTGTTGTCCAGTCCATTTACAAAAGAATTCAGGCAGCCACCCTGCAGGTAACCGCAATCCATGTTATTGCAATCAGGGTAGACTCAAACAAAGGGCCGTTCCACACCGTCTCCATCATATCTGCCTGTCAATCCCTACACAGTAAAGTGAGAAAGACCAATCAATCTTGCGGCAAGAAGGGTTTTTGCATGTTGTTAAGGCAAGCACCTAAGGCACTCAGCAGCCCTTGGTGAGTGCTTCCTTTGTGGCCTCAGCGGTTGTGGTGGAGAAAGTTAGCAGCGCCAATGGGTTCATTCACCCAGCTGGTCTAGGCAGCGGGACCCATAAATTTGCTGTGCCCAGCCAATGGTACATGCTCCTTCCTTTGGCAACTCTTCTAAAGGCAGCCACACCTTTGCCTCTCCTCCTTCTCCACAAGGTAGACCAGCTGCCTCACCTGCTTCCAGCACCATCCAACGTCGGACTGCAATTCCAAACCCATCTCCATCCACCATCAATCAAATCACCATTACCTACCTTAGACAGCAACACAATCTAACTTTTCACAAACTACGGCTATCGCGACAACACTTCTTTCTCCAGATATCAGAAACTTGTATGTCAGATAACTACAAAGGCACATCAGCAACCCCTCACTCCAACTTTCCTCTTCACATCAACTAATCCGACCCATCCACACGCCCCACCATCAACTTCACCTTACTACCTTTGTCGCATATTGACGACCACCCTCCAGCTAACAAATATCTTCAAGATCGTAGCAATCGAATACAACCAAACACAATGTCTGCCGACAAGAAGGACGCCAAGGTCTGGGTGCAGTCCAACGACGGCATGACGATCCAAGTTGGTATGTCACATCTTCCCCTCCCCGGAAGGTTCTGCCTTCCTCCGTTGTTGCAACCTGCTAATCTTTGGATTCCAGACCGCGTCGTCGCTGAGCGTTCGATGCTCATCAAGAACATGTTGGAGGACGTTGGTGATGAGGCCATCAGCCAGGAAAACCCCATCCCTATCCCCAACGTCAACGAGGCCGTCCTCCGCAAGGTCATCGAGTGGTGCGATCACCACCGCGGCGACCCCGTTCAGGCTCAGGACGAGGAGAATGATGCCCGTAAAAAGACGACTGAAATCGACGAATGGGACCAGAAGTTCATGCAAGTCGACCAAGAAATGCTCTTCGAGATCATCCTTGTACGTTCCCTTCCGTCTTTAACGTACCATTGCTTATTTTTTATTCCTAGGCCTCCAACTACCTCGATATCAAGCCTCTGCTTGACGTTGGCTGCAAGACCGTTGCGAACATGATCAAGGGCAAGTCCCCTGAGGAGATCCGTAAGACGTTCAATATCACGAACGACTTTACTCCCGAAGAGGAGGAGCAGATTCGTCGCGAGAACGAGTGGGCAGAGGACCGTTAGTCGCGATAACTAGACGGCGGTCATATCCTCGCCCGCTGTTCACGTGTTATGCATAGATTTTCGGCGTTTAATTCAGTCTTCGTTGGGCACCTGGAAAGTCATGGTTTAGTTGGGACAGGGTTTGGTTGTCCCACCAGGAGAATAGTACGTCAGTGGACCACAGCAGCTGAGTGCGCTGCCGTTAGGTTTGCTTCAGAGAATAGTACAAGACAAACCATTTATTTCCCCGCAGATCTTCTCACGTGCATTCTCCGAGTTTGGGATTGCCCTTAGTCTGTCGCTATGGTAATCTGTGGGCTCTGAGGAACTAATATACCCAGCATCTTCGCACGAGAAAAGCCAATGAAGTCGTCAATAGGCTTCCGAGGAACATGTTATAATGTCTATACAGCCGTGCGGCCCGATGTTGTGGAATATCAGAGTCTCCAGTATCTGAGAAGGCCCGTCTTCTGCTGATGAACGCCATTACGAGCGAACCAGCTTCTCCCTTGCTGCTACGTAGCGATGTCGCTCCTCTAGTCTCGCGAAGCCCATTTGTGGCCTCGAGGACAGCAAACTCTCTAGTCACAGAAGTAAGGAAAGAATGACCAAGGAGGTGATCGAACCCTCTGACAGTTCGTTCTTGGCAGCCTTCAGACGAGTTCATCGACATGATGCTGGCTCAAGTTGGCCTTGCGTTGTCGCAGTTCGCTGGCTCAAGTTGACCTTGATTTGTCGCAGTTCAAATATGGCGATCTCAGCACTCGAATTATCAGAGGAAATGCAGCCGAAGAAACATGCGTGGGACCTCGTTTTCTTCATTCAAGAGGCATCAATGATTTTGCATTCCTTTCCCTATGACCGTAACATGCAATACGTAGAGTCTAGCCGGAGCCGGGCATCCAGCTTACTTTCCCCCCAATTTTTCTCCATCCTGAGACTCCCACGATCGGACTCGTGCCAGTGGTATTTTAGTCCGTAAAACCCCTCCCATAGAATTTCAAGTCGAGCGCAGTGTCGTCGGTCGGTGGTATCATCGAGATGAGACACAGGTAGGGTGTGGGTTCGAGAGAGAAGGTGCGAGGTGTTTAGATGCCGAGGCGGGTCTTGCGCCAGTGGCGCCTCTTCGCGTTGTAGCTATTCACACGAGTGTTAGTAAATCGGGCTCTTCTCTCGCTACGCATCGTCGTGCGCGCTCCCATTCATTCTGAGTCATGACGATGATCCAGGAGCAAACAGCGGCGGAGGTGATATCGTACCGAATGGTGTTACCGGTGCGGAGGCGAATCCATTGGGGGATAGGGCGGTTCTGCTTCTGCGCCTTGGCGAGCTTCTGCTTCGTGCGGAAAGACTTGTGGCTCTGTCATGGTTCCCAAGGTCAGCAATCTGCTTCGAGCTCGACGTGTGTACTGTTTTCCCGGATCGTGATGATATTGCCCCTCCTCAAACCGTTCGACACACCAGGCGCGCGGCATTCACGCAAAACATCGCAGGCTCCTTCGAGAATTTCGGTTGGCGACAATATCATCATCTTCGCGGTCGTGGGATCACAAGGGCGTCATCACATACCGGCATTTTGACGGCTGTTGGCTGATCAAAGTAGTCGAGTCCTTTGGGTGCAGTTGTTCTCCGATGGGTTGATGGTTCAGAAATTGAGAAATTCTTGTGCACAAGGCCTACTAGGTTAGCGAGCCCGCAATTGCCCTGATTGGCGGGGAGGGCAACATGTGGGGGCCGGTCACGCTGCCCATTTTCGCAAAGTGTCACTTGCCTCACCTCGCGCTGATTAGATAAGGCATAGGCAGTGACGCCTTCGCCTCTGAGCTGTCAGAGCTCAAGACGGGAGACTCCCGCCTTGGACTCCTGCCTCAGGCTAGGCCACGCCAAATCGGCTTATGTGATAATCCCTGAAATGCCGATAGGCTCGAGCGGCTGACGATCCCAGAAGTGGCAGGCCCGCGGACCCGTTTGAACGCCCATATTTCCCATCTATGCAGAGCATGTCTTAAAACTGTCAATCAGGGGGTCCCATTCCGTACCTTTAGGGGGTCATAGAGATTCTTTTGCAACGGTTCTTTGTTCATCGGCTTGAAGCTACAAAGAGGGAACCTACGAATACTTTTGTTTATTCTATTGTTCTCGAAGACGACGAAACGAAACGAAACTCACCCGGGATCTTTTGGAAGCCCATCTTGCCAGAATCGCCTGAGTGTCTTTTTTTGTTGTTCCTGTCTCTTTGTGCACAACCCAGACGGCGGTCTTGTATCTGCGCCATTGTTCCTTGGTCGCCTGGGTTTTAAGAAAAAAGCCACCTTTGTTGCTTGTTACCTTTAACCTCCCTGGTCCCGAGGCCAACCGCGACGGTACGGTGTACAGTCGCAGCGACGCATCCACCCGCAAACCAACACTGTTATCGCGAGCAAACAGCAAACCACACCACACTTTCTTTTCGTCAAGATGGGCGCGAGTATGTCATGGCTGTCCGGCCTCCTGTGGTCGAAGAAGGAAATCCGGATATTGATCCTAGGCTTGGTATGTAGATGCAACCCGCGCCGCTTGCTGCTGTACCCCTGGAGTCAGCGGCCTCCGAAACGCAGAGATGCAAGGCTGACAAAACATGGCGTCGGGCGACTATAGGACAACGCAGGCAAGACGACACTGTTGTACAGGCTGAAGGTGAATTCTGCAACTCCAAGCCTACCTTGTGCGCTCGCGCAGGGCATGGTTCATCAATATTAACGGTCATGATAGATCGGCGAGGTCGTCACCACGATTCCGACGATAGGATTCAACGTCGAGTCCGTCACATATAAGAACCTCAACTTCAACGTCTGGGTACGCGGGAACTATTGATTGCGTGCACACCCGAGCTTGAGGCTGACATCGGGCGCGCAGGATCTAGGCGGTCAGACCAGCATCCGGCCGTACTGGCGGTGTTACTACGCCAACACGGCCGCCGTCATCTTCGTCGTAGATTCGACCGATATCGAACGTTTGCAGACCGCCGCCGAAGAGCTGGGCGCCATGCTCAACGAGGAGGAGCTCAAGGATGCTGCCCTCCTTGTCTTCGCGAACAAACAAGATCAACCTGGTGCCAAGGGTGCGGGTGAGATCTCGGAGGCCTTGCGCCTGGGCGAGCTGCGCGACCGAAACTGGAGTATCATGGCTTGTTCCGCCGTCGACGGTAGCGGTGTGACTGAAGGCATGGACTGGCTTGTGGTATGTTCCTCTTCCTTGTGCTGAAATGCTAGGCAAGCTATTGCCTTGTTCGACGAAAAAAGCTGACATCTTCCCAGCAAACCGTCAATCAGGAGTCATAAGAGATTTGATCTCGATTCCTGCGACTCTGTACAACAAGTCCTCCGACCTATATATAACGCTTCTCATGATTCATAATACAAAAACGCCCCTCGGCTGGGTAGACCTGCGCATTGGAGTGTGTTGATCGACGTCTGCTGTTTTGCAAGGACCGTAGGTGTCTGCTTCCAGACACCGCCGCGTTCCGACGGACTGTTGGTTCTTCTGGGTGGTTGTAGGCAAGCAGGCTCAGGAGCGGACAGAGAGGACATACTCGTCCGCCGTCCTTACTTGCCAGGCGTCTTAGATGGATCGCCATGCCATTTTTATTGCGCAGATACATTTCGCGACGCGATGCAAAAGACGGTATGGTGAAGGAGAACTCGAGACAAGTCATTGTCTTTTATCACTTTATACGTTTCTAATGCCAGCACGGGCACGTCGTACCGCGACCCCGGTTCTGTTCTGACAGCTACGCCGCATTAAGAAATGCTGAGGAGGCTTGCTTGCATGATTCTGCTCCCAAGATGAAGCTGATTTGGGTCTCGCTCTCGGCCTCATGTGATGTTCTCATGCGACTCTGCTAGTGCTGATAAAAGACGTTGAAGTTACCGCTCGTTATGCAGAGATCGTTCCAAATAGCACCAACTCACTTTACGACGCAGGATCACATTCGATGCATCTTTACAACGCGAGATACGTGAAGTAAACTTTTGAGGGGACTGCATAATTCCACTGCTACAAGGTAGTTACTAACTCTCTACACAGACACATAATCGAGGGATTCACACGCTTTTTGACGGCTCAGCCGAGCAGAAGTAGCTAGAAATCCACGAGGTTCCACACGATCAAGATCGCCATCAACATATTAACCGCAAAAAGGCGCGCCTTGATCAACCGCGCCATGCCAACCTGGTCAGTGACGGACGTCAGCGCAGGGGGACAGCCTCGAAAGAAATCAGTCTCAGATCCAGTCACCTCCTCTTCTGCCGCCGCTGCCGCCTCTTCCCCAAAGAGGCACGTCTGTCGCATAGACGATTCGGCCAGGGAGGACGGGGCCGAAGTCGAGCCCAGCTTCGCGTTCTTGTCCGACTTAGACGTCGTCTTGGGGGCTGAGGAGATGGTAAAGGTCGGGTTGAAGTCCGGGCCGCCCGGGTGCGGGATGGTCGCCGCGGGCGGCCTGATGGTCATGGGCGGCTCCCGTGCGATAGACGTCGACGGGTCGGGCCCGTAGCACCCGAACCACGGTGGTCCTCCGCAGCGGTCGTTCAGCGGGCAGGACCACGGTTCATCTCTATTGACGTCGATGCAGCATTGCTCGTGGTTCTTGACGCAGCCCCAGAGGCATCTTTTCTGGCCCCGGCCGCAGACGTCTTCGTCGTCGTCGGCGCCCCGCGCGAGCAAGGGCTGGACGGGTCCTCCTGGTGACGATGATGCTGTCACCAGGGCTGCGATGGTAAGAAGGAATGTTGCTTTAAGCACCATGGTGGAGGATCTGGGAATCATGAAAGCTTAGATTGCTCGAGTATTGGTATGCGATACAGAGAATTCGAAGTTTCTGGTGGTATGAGTGTTGGAACTGGAGGCAATGTGGCGATCAAAATATCTGCCGCCATTTAGACTTGCCGTGAATGGCTCCCCTCAAGGAACAGTCAACCTATGATTCACTGATCTCTCTTACTCGCCCATCTGAACACAGAAAGATGTCCTTGTTCATGTTTGCTCACAACCGCTATCGACATCACGCACATCGGAGCCGGCTCGGTTACGGGTGTGACGTTTCCTCTTTGGCGCGGAGGATTTCCATTTGCCACGTTTGCCTGTTTCGGTCAGTACTCTCGCCAAACCAAGCTTGTGTGATGTTTCCCCAGGATCTCAGGCCCACGAGAAAGCGCCGTTGGATAGTTTGTTTGCGAGAGCGCGACCTTCAAGTAATAGGATACGTTCAACTGTGAAACTCCTAAGTCAGAAAGAACTAACACGAGACTGGACAGACCCAGATTGAGAAGAGGAAGGCCCTTCGGCCTGTTGTGTCTACTACACCGAGAACGACGAAATAGCTGCATAGGTAGATCTTGCGAACCATAGAATCTAGTGATTGTGGGGGCGCCAAAATCAGCACTCGAACTGAATCACAAGATTGGTATCTTCGTGTGGCCTTGACAACGGCGCAGACAACCGCCCTGCCATCGGTTACCTGCAGAATAGGACAGGACAGGCCGACGCCTGACGTTAGTATGTCGGACGTGATCCCACTTAAGGGCGGTGTCGGTCACAAAACAGACAACGTCTCAGGGTCTTGCAACGATGTTGTGGGAAGCTGAACTTCAGAAACCGATGTCACTGCCCAAATGGATCAAATGTGATTGGCGGGTATCTGGTGATGGACTCACCCACTTGAGTCTCCTACTAGCTTCTTAAGAGGTGATGTGTTAGGCTTCAACGAAATTGATGCTGATCCACTACAGCCTAGAATTCAGTTGGAGCCACATCGGTCACCGATCGGTGAAATTGAGATGACTGATTCTCCCCATCCATCATGCAATGCATCATTTGGAAGGACGTTCAATAATGTACTCTTATTTCAGAATCGAATGATTCGTAATATGGCGTCAGTGAATAGAACACCAGACTACTCTGGGAAGAAGTCCCGGATCCCCGGCGTCACCTTCGTAGATTTGCACCTGCCGTAATATTCGGTTGTACTACCGAAGAAGCGCTGGCCATTTCATTGTTAGTCACGCCTAGCTACAGAGATATGAGCAAGCAATCAGGAGGAAAGTGAACAACCTGTGCGTCTTTGGCTAAATCGGCAATATAAAAAGAGTCTTCTGGGATTTGTGTTGAACATGTGACCTGACGTTTGCTAGTATCAATAGCGGGCCACGTTACACTTGGTGAAGCTTCGGGAGTCTGGCATGGTGACCCAAGCTTTCATTGACAGTTGACATTACGAGCTTAATCAGCCGTGGCTACCGAGCTAATCCCAGTCACACCCTCGACCACTCGGCCTTCGTAAGTGACAGCTTCGGAACGCCAGTATGTTCGACAGCCCCCTTCCGCGATCGGTCGGTCAATTCCTACTACGGTGGAGATCGGAATAAGCCAGCTGTCCCGCTACCGATACCGGGACCTTCCGAAGCAGTATTAAAACAATTGAAGTCACCTCGTCTATCGCTTTTCCATTTATCTGAGATATTTGAATAATTCAGAAGTCAGAGGTTGAGAGTTCTGAAAGCCGGCGACCTCCGGGATATCGCCGAGATGCGATTCAAAAATCTCGGCGGTCTCGGCGTAAAGAGCCCAGAGACTTTCTCCGTTTTAAATGTGTCGGAAAGTCAGCCGGCCCATAACGGATTGCCAACTGAAAGCCGACAATGTGAAGACGCGAGACCGTCCCCGCCGACTACAGAGAGACAGCTGCAGCTGGCGCACAATGCCGCGCTGAACAGCTAGATATGTCGCGACATTGGCGATGGGTGCAGATGAGCCTTCTGTCGCTCCACCCCGGAGACAAGGAAGGCCATCGAGATGGGACTCTAACCCGGCGACGCCTGCCTCGCTGGCCAATGATGTCATGTCCTCTCTCGCGCACTTCATGATTTGGGTAAAAGATACGACGCGAGAAAGCCCATTTTCACTGGGCTTAGCCACGAGGAATCTGGCAGATGTGCGACCACGCAAGTGTGAACTATTACCTGTGGCAAAGGAGCTCGGAGTTTGCTGGACTGAAGTGTACCAGTTCATCCAAAGGCCGACGGTGTTTGTACGTCAGTCAATATGCAGTCTGGAATCATACAGGCCCATCCTCTTTTACCGAGCCGATTGGTGCGCTGCTTGACTTGCAATGTTTTGTCTAGCTTAGAACTTCAGATATCTCTTCGGGGGTTTTGTACAGATAGAGAGCTAGCTCAGCCGTCGAGGCGCATGTGAGTGGTTTGATGTGTCCGTTGAAAATAGATTATCGCCCACCGGTAGCACACCGTACCGGCACATCCATGTTAGGTTGTCCATCATCTCTGCGAGTTTTCTCCGCATTGCTCAAGGCTGGAACATCTCGAATCCGACGACAACGGTCGCGACGCAGAGTATCTCCCCCGCAACATCTGGGGAGTTCAGCGAATCCGGGACATGACTGATGTACCTGGCAGCAAGCAAGTTGGCGGAGTTGTCGGTGGGACCATGTCGTTGGCGGAGGAGCCAGGAGGTTTGTGTGTGTAAGCCGAGGAGGAGCGCATGTCTTGTCTGACAGGCATGTTTGGCTGTTCAACCGGGTGAGTTCGCTCTGTTTTTCGGTTGAGTGGGAGGTTCTATCAGCTCTCTGACACAAGAGATGAAGCTACGTTCGTTTAAGAACTAGTGGACAGAAGGTGTACCGAGGTTTCCTGTCTTCAAAAAACAATGAGAGTGCAATCGGCTATCAAGGCCTTTCTGCTTTTGAATCGTGAACTCACGACGAGAGAAAGGCAGGGGTGGAGCTACAAGGGGCTCGAAAAACGCTAGGAAACCTCGATATGGAGCTTGCTGTGGACCTCAACAACCCAAGCTTGCATTTATGTGACATTCCATTGGCCATGGCAGGCCGGAGCTTCTCAAATCTGATGCCATCCCTGCCGGTCGACGCATGTCCTGCCCTGGCCTTGCTTCGTAACTTGAACGCCCTGAGTGGGAGAATGTGTCCCCCAAAGCCGAAAGAAATTGGGTAAGAGACAGAAACTGGAGCAAGATGGGGAGGGGCCGAGGTGAACGAGGATCCATCGTGGCAGCTTGATGGGTTGCCCGGGGGCATTTCTTTTTCTCTGCGCAGAGCTTTGGAGTACTCATGTTTTCCCTTCCCTCAACTGGAACCCTGGACACCTTGTCCAATCTTCTTTTGATCTGAATTGCCAGTTGACGCTTGTGTGTTTTGATATCAAGTGGCACTCTAGTAGTGTAACCCTTCAACTCCGATCCCTCCCTTACCCGACACCTCAAAATCTCAACCTCGATCCGAGAGACAGCCGCCGCAATGGGTTCCGACGAGAAGCCTCCTTCCACCTACCGCTACAACGAGAAGCCGACTTACACCACCTCCAATGGCGCTCCCGTCAGCAACCCTCAACACTGGCAGCGTCCCGGCCCCAGCGGGCCTCTTCTGCTGCAGGACTTCCACTTGATCGATCTGCTCGCCCACTTCGATCGCGAGCGCATCCCTGAGCGTGTTGTGCACGCCAAGGGCGCCGGTGCTTATGGCGAGGTATGGAAGGCATGAGAGTGCAGTGCGGAACGGAGAGGCTGATGCGCGTCAACAGTTCGAGGTTACCCACGACATTAGCGACATCACTTCGATCGACATGCTTAACGCTGTCGGGAAGAAGACCAAGGCCGTCGTTCGTTTCTCGACTGTCGGTGGTGAGAAGGGTTCCGCCGACTCTGCGCGTGATCCGAGAGGTTTCGCAATCAAGTTCTACACGGAAGAGGGCAACTGGGACTGGGTTTACAACAACACTCCCATCTTCTTCATTCGCGACCCGAGTCTTTTCCCGGTAATTGCAGGCTTGAGAAAAAGGTCATTACGAATCTCATTTGACTGTTTTTAGGTTTTCATTCACACCCAAAAGCGCCACCCGCAGACCAACCTCAAGGATGCGACTATGGTAAGTCTCAACACCACAACTTACATCACGACTTCGCTGACGCAACCAGATGGTAAGCAATTGATACCGGACTCAAGGCATCAAATTAATCGATTTTTAGTTCGACTACTGGGCTGACCACCCGGAATGCATTCATCAATTGATGCATTTGTTCTCTGACCGTGGAACTCCTTACTCCTACCGCCACATGAACGGCTACTCCGGCCACACGCACAAGTGGACCAAGCCGGACGGCTCTTTCGTTTACGTTCAGATCCACCTGAAGACCGACCAGGGAAATAAGACTTTCACCAACGAGGAAGCTAGCAAGATGGCCTCCGAGAACCCCGACTGGCACACGCAGGACCTGTTTGAGTCCATCCAGAAGGGCGAGTACCCCAGCTGGACGGTCTATGTTCAGACCCTCACCCCTGAGCAGGCAGAGAAGTTCAAGTGGAATATTTTCGACCTTACCAAGGTCTGGCCTCAGAGCGAGGTGCCCCTCAGGCCGTTCGGCAAGCTCACCCTCAACAAGAACCCCGAGAACTACTTCGCCGAGATCGAGCAGGTTGCCTTCTCACCCTCGCACTTGGTTCCCGGCGTTGAGCCCTCTGCCGACCCCGTCCTGCAGTCCCGTCTGTTCTCTTACCCCGACACCCACCGTCACCGTCTCGGTGTCAACTACCAGCAGATTCCCGTCAACAAGCCCCTCAACGCCTTCAACCCGCACCAGAGAGACGGTGCCATGCAAGTTGACGGCAACTACGGCGCCAACCCCGTGAGTTTTGTTGCTGCTGCAATGTCACACGCGAAGCCTCAGTCATGTTGACAATTTCTTTTTCCCCAGAACTATCCCACGAGTTTCCGCCCTCTGACCTACAAGCCCGTCAAGGCTGCTCAACCTCACGAACAGTGGGCTGGCAAGGTCGTGGAAGATCTCTTCGGTCCCGTCACCGCACAGGACTACGAGCAGGCCACCGGCCTCTGGAAGGTTCTGGGTCGCCAGGAGGGCCAGCAGGCCAACTTCATCAAGAACCTCTCCGGCGCGCTGGCCGGCGCACACCCCGAGGTTCGCGCTCGCACCTACGAGATGTTTGCCAAGGTTGACACCGAGCTCGGCGGAACGCTCATGAAGGAGACGGAGAAGATTGCCAAGTGAGTGAATGATCGTTCATGGGACAAGCCGCAACGACGCTAACGACGATGTCTCCAGGCCCGAGGAGCCTCGCGCTAAGCTGTAAAAAGCCCCGACATCAAAAGACGAAGAATTACCTTGAGAGCAGCAAAAGGCACGATAGACTTAGATGAAGGTCAAAGTATCCAAAGCCGCGCATGCGCTCGTCAGGATAGACGCCGTGTACCACTACCACAACCTCCGCGAATAGGTTCGAACAAGTAGATGAGAGACCTCGCTGGCTGAGCAAAGGTCGCGAAAGCGGCCAGGAAATAGCTTGAAAATACCCATTGTCCCAGTATTCTACAGATTTATACATGTTCTTGAGGACATGAATCCATGCCGAGGTATATGTGAAAATGCGCCTCCCATTCGTCCGTAAAACTCATAACCCATGCCGAGTCGCCCGGTAGCTTGCACACGTCGACTGATTCGCTACATCGACTCGTCAAAGCAGTCTATATGACGCCCACTGTCGTATCAGGTCTTGTTGATGTTTCTGTCCCATAAACCCCAATCAGTTGGGGTTTTTGCCCACTGTCGAGCAAAGACTAGCAGCAACAGCAGCAGCATTCGCACAGTTCGAAACAGCAGAGTCCAGCGCAGATACCGCAGCAAATGGCCTTGATTTTCCACTGTCAGCTTATCCGTACGTGATGGGTTGGAAATTTGGGAAAGCGAGTTGTTCGATTTGAGGAGTCTCCACTTACCCCGGCATCACCTCCACCACCTCGGAGAGTCGTAGATTGTTCTGGTATCATGGGGTCCATTGGGCGCTGGGAAAAAGAAAAAAAAAAAAAAAAAGGGTCAGCTCAGAAAACGGGAGAACGGGACAGCATTCTGAGTGAAATCAAAATCCTGAAAGGGATTGTGCATCGTAAGGGAATTGGTATTGGCTACTCACGGGTTGCTCGGAGCTGATCCTGGGGTCTATGACTACGGCCGGCGCAGGCTCCGCTGGCATCTGCCTGTACTCGATCGGACCTGACATTTGGAATTTTTGGAAACTAGGGCGGTAGCAATTTTGCAAATCCTGAGTCGACGAATTGTGGCAAGTCTCGAGCGAGCTGGACTTTTATTCGGCTTGCGCTGCGGTATTCGACTCGGCTACGAGGGTCCGGCACACTCCAGGTACGAAACGAAGGTGACGACGATGCGCGACAATGGGGGAGAGCAAAAGTTGGGATCAGGCACAAGGCACAGAAAACTTCTGGTCAAGAGGTCAAGGTTTTCTCAGGCACAGGTAGCGCGGAACGCGAGGACGTGCGGGAAATCCTCTTTAATAACGAACAGAAAATTCGTTCCAAAGTCTAGAGAACAGCGAACAGGTTTGAGAACCGTGGACCGCGCGCATGCCTGCCCCGCGGGCCCCTAACCCCCCGGTCTGCATTGATGGAAGGCAGACTGACTGATCGAGAAGCAAGAAGGCCCTGCCCCTCCCCAAAAAAGAAGTTCAGGTCGACACATCTGACTGGGGACCTGATGTCAAGGCAAATGACTGGTCCCGGTGGTTGAAGGGAACGAAATGGTACAACGTCCGTTGTAACGATACGCGGACTCAAAGAGAAAACGTGCAAGGATGGACGAGGCTTGGATCAGGCGGCACTTTGTCCGGCGTGTTCGGTGTGGTCTTGGGATTACCAGATTCGCGTCTTAGTGTATGAAATGGTTTGGCCGCCGATCGATCTTATCGTAACACGGCTCTCTCTCAGTGCTCACCTTCGGAAGAAGAAGGTGAAGCGGTATGTAGCGTGACGTGAGCTTGGGATTATCCCTTCCCTCTAGCAGCGCGAAATCTGTTGGGGCTATCCTTGGAAGGGGTGGGGGGGATGGGCGGATGGAGGGGAATGACCTCTGCGGGAGGTGATCCCAAATGCGGGAATATACTGCGTAGTCGGTACGAGGGCCCTGTTGGGTGGTTGCACCAAGACGAAGAGGTTGTTCCTGCCTTGACATCACCAGTTTTGAGACGAAGAGGCCTTGTGGCTGAAAATGGCTAGGTGGCCTTTCAGCTTTCAGAACCGCGATCTGAATGAGCCCATGCGAAGAACGATCGATAACGAGGGAATCAAGAAGAGACGACGATGTTGGGGGGTTGGGCATGCAACTAGCGAGCTATTTTGAGGCTTGCTAGCCTTAGATTTGCTGAGGTAATATGCTAATATCATTCGGTCCCCGGGAAACCAACCGAGATGGTGGAAAGGATCTTGTCCTCGATGACAGATTGACGAGAAGAGATCCCGGGCAGCCCGACATGCGTGGGAGGCGCGCTGACTCGGTTTCGCCAATGGATGATCGAGGATCGATGGCTCTTTTGCTTCTTTGAGGACTTGAGCCCGAATCCGAGCGATCGCCCGCTTACGAAGACGTGCGATCTTACGTGGTATTCCGGATTAACGGATTACTGGGCTCTGCAGGTTTGCGACGCCCCAGAATATCCTTCAGCTAGGAGAGCGACTCAAGAGAGACGACCTGTTGCTTGTGTGGGAAGCGAAGTGTTTGGGAATTTTTAGGCTCGGTATGTCGGGGATTGAGTGTCTCGGATGCATTCGAAACCCTGGGGAAACTTCCGACGCTGGGTCCGATGAGCCAATCTTGGCATAGAATGGCCGATGGCCGATGTGGGGTGTGGAAGAGGAATATATCATTCACGAATGAACACCTAGATGGCCTTGGAATTGTTAGGAAGATTACGACGGCCGAATCACGGCGACATGCTGAGAGACAACAGGAAGAATCTGAAGAGGGGGGAAACATGAGAAGTTGATGCCGAAAGCGAGCTCAATAGTATTGAAATCGCGTGCAGCATTCGGGCCCGGAATTCCGTTGTCCAGATATCGTCTTGCTCGGATAACATTGACTGAGTTCGACATTGGAACTGACGTCAACACGCGAATTTCTTCAACCGCCCGGCCGGCTTAGCTGCTACTCCGCCGGCGCCGGTCCGGTAAGCCGAACAGAAGACGGCGGCACGGACTGTTGATTCCGGTGCGGCAGGCATTTTGGTCCATTCGATCATCCGCATTGGCCGGAGTCTTGGTCGTCACACAGTCCGAAAGCGGTGTCGTCCCCCGGAAGTTCGTTACCTTATTCGCCTCCAAGTCCGAATCCTCACCGTGTTGAGCCGGTCCGGTCCATTCCTCTTGTGAGAAGTTTCTCCAAAGAGGGGAATGCATACTCGAGGTTATCGCAATCACTGTCGCACTCTGCTTGCTTGGCCATCTTGTGTCGAATTTAGAGAGGCGAGAGGCGGATTCTGGCAAATCAATAGCATCATTCTTGAAAACCCCACTTGACAAAACCTCGTCTGCTTGGAATTCAAGTATTTCAAAGACCCCTGACTTCTAGTGCGCTGAGGTTAGCGTCTGACTTCTCTGTTGGCCGACCTGCAGATCGCCCCTCTTGATGTAGAGCGCAGGGCGTAGGGAGTATTACCGACCCTCTCGATGCGACTGCACCGACGTGGGATCCTCACTACATGAAGCTCTGTGCCCTCACCTGCGCACGACGGCAGGATTGGGCGTTCTGAAACCTTTCGAGTTCTTTTCAGTATACGGGAATCACAATCATGTCCAGCACACCGGGCTCGGCCCGGTTCCGGCCGCCGCTCCCCCATCAGCAACCCCGCCTCTTCGGGATCCGTACGCCGCAGAGGCCCCCGAGTCCGGCTTCGGCGCCGATGACAACATGCCGGATGACCACAATTCCAGCGAGGAGTTCTCGTCGCTACCGCACGTTGATGGTGGAAAGCAGGCCTGGTTGTTCCTGGCAGCCTGCTTTGCCCTCGAGGTTCTAGTTTGGGGATTTCCATTCGCATTTGGCGTTTTCCAAAAGTGTGTGATTCTTTCTGCACGAAGCGAACACGTATGAAACGAGTTCACTGACAACCCCCTCAAAGCTACTATTCCACGAATCCTCATTTTGCAGGCGAGCGTAACATCGCCGTCATAGGCACCTGCGCAATGGTACGTATTGCAGCTTTCCTCTCCGTCTGCTCAGATACTATACCTTCCCAGGGCATAATGTACCTCTCTGGCTTTCTCGTGATCGGCCTCCTCCGCATCTATCCCCGCGAAAGCCGCTTCGCCCCCATCCTCGGCCTGTTGCTGATGTGCATCGCCCTCGCTCTCTCCTCCTTCTCCCAGACCGTCACCCACCTCATCGTCACCCAGGGCATCTTCTACGCTGTCGGAGGCCCATCGCCTACCTCCCCTGCATTCTCTACATGGACCAGTGGTTCGTCCGTCGCAAGGGCTTCGCCTACGGAGTGATGTGGTCCGGCACCGGTCTCGGCGGCGTTATCGTCCCCTTGCTGCTCGAGTACCTCCTCGGCACAATGGGTTGGCGCACGACGCTGCGCATCTGGTAGGGGCTCCTGTTCGCGCTGACGGCGCCGTTGTCCTTCTTCATCAAGCCGCGTCTGCCCGTCTCGCAAGCGTCGATGCCCCCCACGCACGCGCGGCCGTTCAACAACCTCCGCTTCCTGCTCAGCAGGCCCTTTGTCCTCCACCAGCTCTCAAACATCATGGAGGCGCTCGGCTTCTTCCTGCCCGGTATCTATCTAACGCTGTACGCGCAGAGCACGCTCAACGCCTCGGCGTACACGTCTGCGCTGAAGATTCTCCTTGTAAACGTCGCGTCGGTGTTTGGGTGCGTGGGGATGGGATCTCTGGTTGACCGCTTCTCGGCGCCTTCTTGCATCATGCTCGCCAGCGTCGGCGCCGCGCTGGGCACCTTTCTCATCTGGGGCTTCTCGTCGAGCCTGGGCGTTTTATATCTCTTCTGCGTTGTGTATGGGCTGTTTGCCGGGGCGTATACTTCTGCGTGGCCGGGAATCATGCGCACAGTGACTAACCACGAGCGTGAGAAGCAGCGTGGAGTGGATCCCTCCATGGTGTTTGGAATGTTGGCTGCTGGTCGAGGCATCGGAAACGTCATCTCGGGTCCTCTGAGCGAGGTGCTGATCGGGGGGTTCCCGTGGAAAGACCAGGCGGCGTATGGCTATGGCAGCGGGTATGGTACTTTGATTGCCTTCACCGGCATCACAGCGCTCATGGGTGGAGCGAGCTTCATGTGGAAACGGATAGGGTGGTTGTAAGTAAAGAGAGCTTCTAAGACAAGGTAGATGTAGAGTGCGAGAACTCGAGACTCGCAAAAACAACTGAATTCTCTTCTACTCAGTATCAAAATGATCTATGTCATATGATCTACCTCTGTGGACCGGTTCCTTTTAGATTTCCCAATGACGACCATGTTTCTCTAGCCAAAAAGCACAACTCCACGATGCAACATATACTTTTAGACTCAAATGAAACCCGATCCCTTTTTCTCCCTCAAAAATGAAAAGATGCGCCAGAAGTATATCCGCATATGCTGTGCCTGACGCAATTCAATAACAAACCACCTTTTTAAGCGTACGTCGAGTCGTTTCGAGCAAGCAGAGGTCGCTGGTCCCATCGGTCCTCGTCGATGCTCGCCTCGTCGTCATCCTCAGTATCACTCAAGTTGTCATCTGTGCGATACATGAAATATTGCGCAAAAATGCCCATGTCGAGGAACAAGGTTCCCAAACTGCCAGCTAGCCAGCTCAGGTTGACCAAGATGTAGCGGCCATAGGTGCTGCTTGCCTCGCCGGGAGCGCACTGCTTGTGCTTGCACTGAGGGTCAAAGGCGAAGATGCTCAACACGTAGGTCAAGTTACCGAGGCATGCAAACAGGAAGAAGAGCATGCTGACACCCTCGGTAGACTTGCGGCGGTAGTTCAGCAGCAGCTGAGGCAAGCGAGAGCCGAGATAGAGCACGGCGCAAAGCCAGCCAAAGACCTGGCCTAGGGTGTTGAAGGTGAGAGCATCGTTGTCGTTGTTGCTGTGGTCGGGCTCGTCGGGGTGGGAGTATTTGCGACTGAGAAACCAGCCGAGGACGCCGGCGGCGCAAACCATGACAACGGCGGTGGTGTTCCAAGCGATGGCTTGCAGGACGGTCGAGGGCATCGGCGGGGGAGCGGGCGCGGACTTGGGACGCATGGGCACAGCGGGGCTGAGATGGGACCAGTCCGAGCCTCTTCGCTCGCGCTCGATCGCCGACGGGGGCAAGAGGCCGGTCCGCTCGTTCGGCTCGCCTGTACGGTTGCGCGGTTTCGGGGTCGGGGGCACCACCTCGTCCTTCCAAGTGAAGCCGCGGTAGTAGAAGCATTGTGCCAGCAGGACCATGTCGGCGATGGTATAGTAGATGGCGAGGATGATCTGGACGGAGTCATAGCGTTAGCCGGGGCCCATGAACCATCCTGGTGCAAGCGATGCTGCCGGGGCAGTTACTCACCATCGTTGGGAGGACGCCCTGTAAGACGGCGCCGAGTATATTGAAGACGTCACCCGCCAGCCAGACAATGATAAATTGTAGAGACAGGCCGTCGGCGCTGCTGCGACGGAAGTTTTCGAGGATCTGAGGAGAGAAGACGACGACCCAGCAGGCAATCGAGATCGAGCTATGCGCATCAAGTCAGTATTTAATCCGGTGTAGACGCCAGACGAACTGGCTCACCCGCAAATGCCAGAAATGGCCTCAACGTCGAGGTTGAGGGGTTCGGTAGGGGGAGCCATGATGAGAAGGGTGGGAAGCGAGTTGCGACAAAGTAATGGACTAACAAGGGATCAAATTGTCATAAGAGACAAAAGAGAAAAAGAAAAAGGTCAGCGAATAATTACGATGGTATCATGCAATTAACAGCACGATATTAAGAGAGGCAATGTTGAAAGAGAAGTGTCCTCCCGGAAGTCTGACGATGTTGGGTGGAAAGACTTTTCTCCAAGGACCAAAACATGCGAAAATGAGTCGAAAAAGCTCGTCTGTATTTTGGTAGGCCACTTCCGCTTCGACTTCCGCTCGCGCCATTGGCGTCCACGTGCGCGCAATGTATCTCGCCAACTGCATTTTAGCGAAGGTAGTACGACGTCACTGGTGTCGCCCACTGTCGCCGGAAAAGGGTCGCCAAAATGCGGGGGAACGGACGCGCTAGAGAAGTGCTGAAACACCCACTTTTTCCAGGTGCAGCGGAGGTGAACATTGTGAATGCCGCAGGCGGTGAACGAATGACTAAGACGTTGGAGGTTTATTGCCGGTGGCGGTGGCCGGGGGGAGCGGGGGGGGAGGGGGGGGGGGGAGTTGTTCGCCGAGGCAAGAATTCCCCCCCAACTGGTCTTCTGGGCGACTTCGGGGGCCAAGTCAGAATGGAGATAAGCTTAAGGAAAGCTCCGGGCTCATCTCACTTGGCATCTGAGAGGTAGGTATCGCAAGCTGTCATTGGAGTACTGTCACGAACTCTCGTCTTGGAACCTCCCTCCAATGGATAGGTACCTAAAGCTGCAATCTATCAAGCTCGCATGAGATGTCATGTGCTCGGCAGTGTTGGTATTTGTTCAAGAAAGGCACCAAAGACGTCAGGCCGAACGCCGCGACAAGTCCGGTCACTGAATGACCAGTCGAAGCCCGCTGCGTGGTGGCTTTCAACCCGCACGGCTTCTCTTACAGGGGATCTCCGGAGGCTCCATTTATCGGAGCATCGGCATCTTTACGGCAGCCTGCAGGACGCACTGGGTCAAAATTCAATTGATTAATAGGTGTACGGTATGAGGGGTAGAGATTACCCAATATAGCTAGCAGTCCCGCTTTAAAGTATTATCAATAAAGTATGAGTAGCTAGAAATTTTAGGTAAGCAGGAGGTCTATGCCCCTATACCTACAAAAAGTGAACCCTAGGCCCCTGCTAAAGTCTGACTTCTAGCTTATATCCATAGTAGTCTTCCCCCTATATTTACAGCGCTTAATAGCGCCTACCCTACCTAACTGCCCTGCATCTAACTGCCCTAACTGCCCTAACTGCCCTGCCCTAGCTATAACTGCTGCCCTGCACCTAACTGCCCTAACTGCCTTAACTGCCCTGGCTGCCCTAACTGCCCTGCCCTAGCTATAACTGCTGCCCTGCACCTAACTGCCCTAACTGCCCTAACTGCCTTAACTGCCTTAACTGCCCTGGCTGCAACTGCCCTGGCTGCAACTGCCCTATGCGTAACTGCCCTACCCTGCCCGTACTTGCCCTTTTCGCTCTAGACTCGCGCAAGTGCCTCGCCTAGTAATTATTAGCCAATTAGAACCCTTAAAAAGCCTCCCCTTAGGCGTAGGCCTATTAACCCAATGCGGAAAGAATTCAATTTTGACCCAGTGCGTCCTGCAGGCTGCCGTACATCTTTCCTCAAACTGATTATTCAGCCGGGACAGTCCGCCGCCAACTGCATCTTGAATATTACGCAGTTTTTGAATTACTGCAACATTCTGATTGCATCCCTTCTCGTGCAAAAAGTTTGATCCGTCCCAGGCAGTACCATTTACCCATCATATCTTCCAAACCCGACGCCAAGTGCTTGAAACGCCTGTACCCGGAAGTCCCGCGATAGCCTCACCGTTCCAACAATACCCTCGGCATGGGTTCTCAAGTTCCTAATCTTCCTGCACCTGTCGACCACCCCGACTCCATGCTGTCCAGGAAGTTTGGACGGGAAACCGTCAACTACTTCGCCGGCAGCGCCCTGAACCGCGTAGGATGGCTTCGTACCGACCACACTTTCATCCGGTCGGCGTTCCAAGCGAAGGAGACAAACTTCATGCTCCTCAAGGACCTCAGCCCTCTCACCAGTGCTCCTTCAAAATTGGCATTTGTGTCTTTTGACGACGTTAAGCCTGTGACTTCGGCGGACCCTTTCGGGCCCTCCGAGGAGGATCTCATCAAGAACTACGACTCATCCGCGACTCGGCCTCTCATCATCTTCCTTGGCCTTGAGGAGGGCGCTAATGTGCCGTTTGAGTACAAGGATCTTAAGGGTCGTCCCTGGTTTGCCATCGATGTGACCCCGAAAGGTTCATACGCCGATGCTGCGAACCAACTCATCGAGGCTCAAGCTAGCAAGGGCAACAATTTCCTGCAGGGCACAAGGCATATCAGCCTTGAGCCTGATGCTGGTAAGTCTTGAGACAAAACTTACCGTGCGCTTCCCAGATACTAACAAAATCATAGCTGGAATCTACGCTCAGGCCCGGTCACTTGCTGATTGGAACACCCGGAACAAGTTCTGCGCTGGTTGCGGGCAGCCGACGTTGTCTGGTAACACTGGCTACAAGCGCCTGTGCCCTCCCACCGATCTTGCGGGATCGGAAACTCCCCGTGACAGACCCGAGTGCCCTACTCGCGGTGGCGGCGTCTCCAACATCAGCTTTCCCAGGACAGACCCGACCATGATCGCTGCTGTCGTCTCTGCCGACGGACAGAAGGTTCTCCTGGGTCGCCAGAAGAGGTGGCCTCCCCACTGGTACAGCACTCTCGCGGGCTTTATCGAGCCTGGTGAGTCTATTGAGGAGTCTGTCCGCCGCGAGGTTCTGGAAGAGAGTGGCGTCAGAGTCGGCAGAGTCGTCATCCACTCAAGCCAGCCGTGGCCGTATCCTGCAAGCTTGATGATTGGCGCCATTGCTCAGGCGCTTCCGGACGGCGAGACGATCGACCTCGGGAACGACCCTGAATTGGAAGATGCGCAGTGGTTCCCCTTCGATGTTATCAGGGATGCGCTGAAGAACGGTACGAGTGGTCTCGGAGAGGCTGCTCCTGAGGGTTACAAGGAGGGTGGTCTGCGGCTGCCTCCTCCTACGGCCATTGCCAATCGTCTGATGACTGCCGTGGTCGAGGGCTACGCAACTACCATCCCCAAGATGTAAGCCTGAATTGTTTAAGTTAGCGGGAAGAAATTTGGATAGACATCGGCCATACCTAGGTAGGTCCGTACGAGATAGACATGCTCGAACCAGTTCTGGATATTATGTACAAAGAACGCTACAACCCAGCGCCGTAAGGGTAGGGAGGCGTTGGGGATTTGATTGATGAGATGTTTTTCACTCTTACACTGTGCAGTGTGGCCAACGTGAATAGCCAAGAAACAATGTCGAGGACTGATATGTCGGCCAAAGGGCTGGAAGGTCGCCTAGCAGATGCTCAGGATCAGTCGATTCTCCAGGTTCTCATGCATGACAACGGCATAGGGCTGAAGAGCCTCCGACGCGAGGTCCCCTGAAACCCCTGTAATCCCTGCGACGCCCCCACCAACGACACCAAGGACGGCGTGTGAGCGCCTGGAGACCACCTGGCAGCTAGCTCTAAGCTGCGGCACCAGCTCCCGTCAAGCTCCATCCACCTCAACCATCCACACCCCACCAATCGCGCCGCCTCTATCAAACTACCGACGCCGATTGCCTCCGACGCCGTCGCCCTCCATTCACCGCAACCACAGCTCGTCATGTACCACCTCGCAAAGGGCCTTTACCTTCTGGCCACCAGTAAAGAAGGTGCGCGCATGCGAAGCAGCTCCAGCCAACTGTCCCTTGCTAATCTTTCTTCGCGCAGAGTACTCCGTAATCCTCCTCGGCCTCGATAATGCGGGCAAGACGACGTTCCACGAGCAGGTCAAGTCGCTCTTCCTGCCCTCACATCCGGACCCGAAACTCAAGACCGTCCCGACCGTCGGCCAAAACGTCTCGACAATCACCCTTCCGGACATGTACCTCAAGATCTGGGATGTAGGCGGACAACACTCGCTGCGAAAGCTGTGGCAGAGCTACTACGCCTCAGCGCATGCTATCGTCTTCATCATCGACTCTACTGATATCGGCGATGGCAACCTGGAGCACGATAGCTCAGGTCGTCTCGAAGAGTGCCGCCTGGTGCTGGAGGATGTTTTACAGCATTCCGAAACGGAGGGAGTGCCCGTTCTGGTTCTGGCCAACAAGCAAGATCGCGAGGACTGCGTCGAGGTCGTGAGGATCAAGGAGGGTCTGGTGAAGAAGGTGTTTGAAGGCGAGAAGGCTAGCAGTATTCGCGATTCGAGAGTACTACCCGTTAGCGCGCTCACAGGGACGGGCGTCAAAGAGGCGGTGGAATGGGTGAGGTCACGAGTGAAGTGGAACAAGGAGTCGAGGCCGCCGGTCATGCGGTAGGCCGTCGAGGGACAAGTTTACCTGCTTTATGAGGCATGATGTTTTATAACGGTCATAGAACGGCGTTGCTGGAGTTGGATCCCTCAAGAGGAGGACGAATATTCGAAAGGGCAAAAATCTCCTACAGCAAGGATGATTTTTGCAAGCGTATATGGCTGGGTATCATTTTACAGTTTCGTTTTCCGCGTCGGGCATGACCATCTATGCATCCACTACTCTATCATTCTCCGCAGACAACAGCTCTGATATGAGACCGCCTTCGTCCCTCCGTTTCGCATCGTCCGCCAGCTTCGCGTCCACCAGCGTCGAGAACTCCTTGGCCTTCTGCAACGCTACATTGCCGCAGTGTAATAGCGTCACCGCCTCTACAGGCGTTCCTCCAAGCTTGGAAATCTGGCTGATCTCGCCGTGCTTGTTCAGACTGACCGTCACGCTACTCGTGCGCAGCTGCTCCTCGAGCCAATTGGCGTCGACAAGGGTGATCTCACCCTCGTCGCCGTAGAAGCTGAACGTGACGCAGAAGGGGCTGTGAAGCCAGCTGAGGGGCACCGGCTCGCGCTCAGCTGGGGTGTAGATGGTGAGAGCCTCGCCCTCGTTGCTGGTGTCAGGCTTGCGGAAGTGGCGCAGGGCGGCGACGACGCCCAGACAGGCTGTGTCGACGAGGTTGCCGTCGTGGGAGAGGACGTGGACATCAGCGCGGACGGACCAGACCTTTTGACCGGCGATCAGGCACAGGGATTCTGTGTCGAGGGCGCCAGAGCGGCGAATGGTCTTCTCGAGGAGGCGGGAGAGGAGAACTTCGGCTTCGGTTGGGCGATTGACTTCGAAGGCAGGCGACGCCATGGGGCTCAGTTCACTGACGATTTGGAAGATGCCTTCAAAGGGGCGGTCTGCGTAGGGCACTGTGACTTCTGCTGAGACTTTGACGAGGACCCTGTAAGATAATTTAGTATGGAACACTGAAAGTGTGAAAAAAATGTGATTTTCTTCTGACCTCGTCTTGCCCAGCTCTACGTTGACCACTCCATACTCATCGCCAAAAGTGAGATCGACTTTTCGATATTGGTCAAATTCGCGGCCGTCAAGCCTCAAGTTCTCCTTGAGAGCTTGTGTGACGAATGCCTTCTCATTTGCTGACGGCTCGGCTTCTCTGGGCATCTCGGCGGTTGGAAGCTCGCTGTCAAGGGCCGACTCATGTGCTCAGTCTGGGAACCCGCTGATTTCAGTGATGGTGTTTAGTAAGGTCAATCGTAATGGTGGGGCGCTGCAAAAATTCTGCCGGGCGGTGGATGCCAGCCTGGTTCTTTTCCAGGTGCCACCCCTGCGGCCTGGACCCGTCAGCCATCTGCGCATGCTGCAGCGCATCTAAGCATGGTTCCATTCAGCCAACTTCAATACAATCGCAAAGCGTAGTTGAATCTCGACACCGTATATCAAGATGACCACCGCTCACCGTCCCACCTTTGATCCGGTAATTAGCTTGAAAGCTCCTTCGCTCGATGCCACTTTACTAACCATTACCGCAGGCACGAGGCAAAGAAGCCCTCCGTGGCCCGGCCTACCACCAACGCCTCCTTCCCGCGCACACCCAACTTAAGTTCCGCCAGGCTGGCCAGGGTGGTGAAGCCGACGACGAATCCCGCGATCTCAGAGCCGAACTGCTCGCCGCGGAGGCTGCTCACTTCGCCAAGAAGAACGGTGGCGCGCCTCCCCCGTCTGCTTCTCCCGACGACGACGCCGCCGCGACGAACGGTGGCGTCAAGCGCGCGCTCGAGGCGGGATCACAAGCGGATGGCGAAGAAGACTTTGAAGCGAAACGGAGGAGGATATTGGAAGAGTCGCGAGACGTAGACGCGGATTCGGAAGACGACGAAGAGGATGACGACGACAGCGACAGCGATGAGGAGAGCGACGATGAGGAGGCCGAGTTGCAGCGCGAGATGGAGAAGATTCGTCGCGAGAGGGCAGAGAAGAGGGAACGCGAAGAGCGGGAAAGAGTCAAGGCTGAGGAGGAGGAGAGGGAGAGGGATATCGCGCTGGGCAACCCGTTGTTGAACAAGCCCGATTTCAACATGAAGCGGCGATGGGACGATGACGTGGTCTTCAAGAACCAGGCCAGGGGCACAGAGGACAAGGGAAAGAGCAAGGAATTTATCAATGTGAGTTTGAGTCCTGTGAACAGTTGAAGAGAAGATATGCTAACTTCGGACAGGATCTCCTACGCTCAGACTTCCACCGACGATTCATGAACAAGTACGTTAGATAGATACCCGCCATCACTCCTAATGGCAGACCTGTTCTGTTTTCTTCGCGCGTCGAGTTTAAACGCGATAATGGCCCCAACATGACTCCGAGAGACTGAGACGTAATCGGCATCCTTGCTTCAAATACGACATATCTCGGGAACACCTAATAGGAGACCTAAGCTATCCTCTCTCTCTCAATTTCGGCAGACTCTCCTAGCCATCAACGACGCAATGAGCATGACTCGGAAGGCAGTCTAAAACATCAGCAGCCAGTCTGAGCAGATATGTGCATACGTCGTTTTGTATGTTCTTCTCAAGATACCTGGCGTGGATTATACTGCGCAAAAGCGAATAAGAATCAACTATCCGAGCGATCCAAGGGCTTGTTGAGACGATAGATTCTGATGAAGGCATGGAATCGAGCAAATTATTGGCGCGTGTTCGTTAGTCGTGGCGGCAGCCATGCGTATGGTACAGCTGTTCTTGGTCCCAAACTTGAGCACATTGACAATCTCGCGCTCAGCATCTTGTCTTATCTCAGTTATTTGAGCAAGTAGGCCTGGCCGGCTTGCGGCTTCGAGCGCTTCTACTATTACCAGAATGCCAAAGTAGTGCTGTAGATTTACGTCGAACCAAATTATTCGACGTTCTTGGTTCAGGAAATTGAGTTGTCTTTCGCAGAAGCTGAGGAGCGGGCGTATCGGGGTTGTGTAGATATCCAGCGCGTCGATAAACGCTTCCCAATTTGATAGAAGGCTCTTTTCATCTATTCCTTCCCTCAGAGCCTCTTTTAGCGACGTGATTGTCTTCAACCAATAGATTATAGCAACAGACGCAGCTTAAAATATCTTAGTTGCGGTCTTGTCAGCGACTTCATGCCCGTCGAGGAGCCAACTTTCTGACTGAGGCAGGAACGAGCCCACGAGGAACGCCCTGGCCAAAAGCCACACGGGTTCTAAGCCAGCCCCTTTCAGCCCGGGGGGTGAGCGAGGTCCTCAGGTTTGATGTCGGCGAGCTTTAAGTATTCCACACTACTGCCGCCCAGTAAAGTCTGGTTTCTAGGTCTAGAAACTTGGCGGGGACCTGCTCGGCACCGACAAAATAGCCTGGGAGCCAAACTCGACCGGTGGCCACAACTCCCTGAGTTGATCATGGCTTCTTGGCTCTCGTATTCTTTGGATCTGCGAAAGCGCACTATGAAGACACGTCAAACCGTCGATTTTGTTCATGACCTCGTCATGAGAGATGTAAGTGGGAATCGGGGTTTGTGCGAATAGATACCAAGTTAACACAGATCGGTAAGATACTCTGTTGATGACTTTCAGCATGTCTCTTCTGGCAGCGCGCCAGCTTTGTCTGACAAGGCCTCCGGCCGAGTTCTTCGGAAGGCCATAATTTTGTAGGATCAGAGGGACCAATCGTGCTGCGAAACATCCCATGGCTGTTCGCAAAGAGCAATCGATTTGGCTCTCCAGTTCCGTTTCTTCACAAACAGTTGTATTTCCATTGGCTCGGGCTTGAGGCGTCACATCCTGCTTCAAATTACGATCGAGAGCCCTGAACATTCGATGACCCGTGCTGTTCTGGCTTCACTTGGTTTCTTGCTACTCTTGTCAGTGGATGAATCCAACATCGCCTCAGTGGCTCCTTGGTGAGACTTGCACAAGCGGACGGCTATCTAATAAGAGCCCAAGAGAGGGTTGAAGAACTTGATTGATGAGTCCATCAAACGATGCGTTCAAATCGGGCTCACTCAGTCCAGCTGCAGGGACATTTTCTACATTCAATGCCTGAGCGACTTCAGGCTAACCGGATTTTAGTCCTGAAACTCTTTTGTTGGTATCCTTCACCCACTAGTTGACATCAACCTCTGCAAGCGCATAATTGACAATCGTTCTGACGATCACTTGCGTTGAAGGTGCACGCCTACCGCTTCGAGGCGCTTTGTGAACACGAGCCACACCAACCTACATCGACTGGCGGATAACCACGTTTCGAGGTGTTGCATGCAACTCGGAAACAACGAATGTTGTCGCAACTTGAAAACTGTTTCCTTCTTTTGGCGGGAGACATGTTTCTGGCGCTCGAGCTTCGAAACATGAACTGAATTCAAGAAACCTTTGGTCAGGTATGTAGTGGCCGCAAAGATAAATCACCCTCACGTTGCTCCTGAACTCGGCGATGCTGACATTCGGTCAACAGGGCGCTGATCCCGCAGTGCTGGTTGCTTAGAAGTAAAATCAGTCCAGAGCAGTGTCAGACGTTAGCATGACCCAGTATCTTTGTCAGCCATCATTTTGCCACGCTTCTTGACGCTTGCACTGCACTAGACACAATTCCTTGTCCGTGATTTATGGCGAGTTACGTCCAGTTGTGGAGTATGTAATTCGTCAAGATAAATGATGGACTTCGTCTCTCTATTACTGACTATCGAAACGAATCCATGTATGAAGTGTTGAACCCTATGTTCTGACTCCCCTGTGGTTTACGAGACGCTCCGTAGGATTGCAGTTTGCCCAGAGAGTCTGCTACCACCGAGCGCAACTCGTCTTCGCTCATTTCCTTCACACCCAACGAAGTGTTGTCTAGCTTGCCGGGGAATCACAGCCATAATCACGACTCAACAACCCGCAAAAACAGAAACCGAGCATCGCAGTATCGACATCCGCCTCGGACCCTTTAGCAAGCTCTGCAAAAGACTCTGGGTGGAGCTCTTCTGTATCTTTGACAGACGTACTCCAGTCTATGGCGTCGACATCTTTTGCATACCGAATCAGCTGGTTCTGAGTGACCAGAGCAGACCGGATATACACAAAGCGGTTCGCAGTCTGAGATCGGTTCCGAATGATGCTGACGACGGCTGTCGCGACGTCAGCGAGTGTTGTCACGCTGGAAGGTATGTCGCCGTCGTTGTACAGTGTCGCAGTATGATCGTGGGGTTTAGCGATGAGACCATTCTGGAAACCCCAATCGAGAAAGAGTCCATTCGCAATGGCCGTGAAGGTGAACGCTCGGGTTTCCCGTGACATCTTCTAGAGGTATTCCTGGACGGCAATCTTTGGAGCACAGACGGGCAACTGCGGAATCCACACCGAACTCAGCTGGAATGAAGACCTTGACTCCGGCAGAGACGGCGGCATCGATGAAGGGTTTCTGGCTGCCGATGGCCAGCGTTGCCGGCCAAGAGATGACAACGTCGATGCCGGTCAAGGCAGTTGAAAGAGAATCGAAAGTGTTAAGTCGACTTCCGCAATCTGGAGGTTTGAGTATGTGAGCAGTCTTGAGGAATTTCCTGCATTTCGAGTGAGGGCGGTTACGCGGAAACCAGCGTCAAGGAGGACTTTGAGCAACAGGCGAGCGCGATACGAGCGTAAGACACTGAATACCGAGCCAGTATGTATAATCAATGATACAAAGAGTTTGAATGGCTACTCGAGGTCAATTGGCTACGTACTGTTGCCCTTACATACCTCTTCAGCTTTAGAAATTGCTTGCATATGTTAAGCAGTGGCGAGATTCTACTTCAGATACGGATACCGTTCTCCTTCCTTCAGTTAACGATCGTTCTTTCTGCCCCCTGGTCTTACATCTATAGTCCTGGGATACACTTCGTTCTCGGTTCCGGCTGCCGCTCTAGCGTGGATCATGTCGGTTCCGTCCACCGGCTCCGACACGCGGTACCATTAACCTACACGGTTCCGACCAGCAGAACCGGTACTAGTAAAGAACAATTCAAACTCCTCCGTGCCTCGCAGCACGGATAATTCGAAGACAACGGCAACAATGACGACAGTGACAGGAACGACCGCAACAATAGCAACAGCGACAGAGATCGAAACTAGGATTGACAGATATCGCAATTCATCTATTTAATTTCAAGATAGTTGATCCTTGAGCGTCTTCTTAGCTCTTCTTTGCCATTCTCTAAGTTTTGGAATGATAGTATCTTGGGACAGCGGGATAGGTTCAGAGTCAGGCCGGAACTCAAGTAGACTTCTCGTTCTTCTCTGGCTTCCTGGCCCACACACCGTACCTGACATCATTATCAGCCAAACTGATCTGCAATAAACAAGAGGAAAACTTCAGAAGATCGCACTTACACGTCGTAGTATGCATGGACTGCAGTTGTCTTGTGGGCATTCCTGATCTCTGCGCAGAAGACTGTGGTCTCTTCCGGAGCCCAGCCTAGCGCACGAGTGAAGAGTCCCATGCTCACTGCTTCAAGGCCATCCAGGGTTGTTTCCTGGGTCCAGTATCCAAGCTCCTTAAGTTTAGCGTCCTTGGGCCATGTGTTGGAAGGCCACTTGACGACCTTTACTTCGATGTCCACAAACCCGGCCTCTCCCAGCAGCTTTTCATAAGTATGCGGAACGTCAATTGGACGACCAGACTTATTTGTGGCGTCGATCAACATTTTGGTCCATTTAAAGGGCTTAAAATCGTCAGGCATGGTGCCGTCGTCACATTTAAGCGGGAGCTGGTGGTCCTGGAGCTCGATGTAGCCGCCAGGCTCGAGGTTTCTGTCATACAAATTGTCAGAAAAGCCGGACCTCGCCTGCCAAGCGTTTTCTCAAGCACTTACTCGTACGCCTTGGCTAATATGTCTGGCCAGTCGGCAAAGCTTGCCTCCATGTGTCGAATGAAGATAAAGTCAAAAGGCTCTCTCCAGGTCCAGTCCTTTTCGACGTCGTCGACTTCAAAGCTGCAGTTCGGCGGCACACTAGACTCCTGATCAGCATGTCACAGAGCACCCAAGATAATAAAAAGAGCTCACAATCCCGGTTGAATTGGGCTAAGGTCAACACCGATCACCTATGGGAGGGTTAGCGACTCTGACGTCTCAACTGTCGAAATTGGCATAGATTGGACCTCTGCTTCTGGATGTTCTTCGGCTGCGAAAAGGTAAGCCATAAAATTATTTCACCGAGTGATACCTACCGAAGTCTAGGGCCCAAATTCCGGTACCGGTACCGACATCCAATACCCGCTTGGCACCATTTCTCTTGGGAGAGTTACAGAGCTTGCCATCCCAAGTCAGGAGCCACAAGTGATGCGTCATGTCTACAAACATTAGAGCTCTTTCACCTCAAGGTTTTTGTTTAGTTAATACCGAGCCGATCTTGCTCTCTCTGTAGGTTTTGCCTCGTGTTAGTAGAGACCTTATAATTTGAGCGATCAAGCCTCGTACCTCATCATTTGGAAAAGCGTATTCTGACAAAGATCAGCATTTGGAGATTCCATGGATACAAATCTTACTCACTTCCGTCGCTCAGTCGGTGGTATGTGCGTCCATTCTCTCGACGGTAGTGAAGAATGCTGGATCGGAGAGACGCGAGCGAATCGTCGACAGACTGCAATGTCAGCCCGATAACTCTTGGCGAGGGCAGCGACGAGACCTACGGTTCCGCCAACTGAAGAAGCATCGTCATCCGTGTGAGGATCCTATTGTTGATATGAGCTAAGAAAAACATCGAATACACAGGAACTTCTATTTTACCTCGGCCGCGATATTCTGACCGTTCTCGGCCATCTTTGGCAGTCAACTTGAAATCAGGATACCTTGATTTCCGAAATTTTTGAGGAAAGAGAAGACTACCAGGCCAGTGGTCCTTTTGTCAAGGGATCTTGCGCATGTTATATGTGATACGGCGTCTGTCATTGAGGGGACGACCCTTGTTAATGTCTCCATAGAAATGCGCTATCACCCCGCTTGTTCGTCTGTTGGTTCTCAAATGGCCAGTTCGTGACACCATCATTGGTTTGCGACGGCCTTGGTCAGCTTGAGCCTGCATATGCGAGGACGGATTCAAGACAGAGGCAAGTATGTCCGGTTGGACCGGGTTGCCGAAATAGTCAATATCAGCACATTGTTGGGGCCCAAAAATCTGCAGCTTGTTCTGGCCTTCCCTTTTGGGTTGTGTTAGGTAGTTGAGGAAGATACCATCAGTGCGGCCTTACTGAATAATTTGGACGAATGCCTGCAAACAAGTACATTAAAAGCCTTTTGATGTTAAACTCCAAATTGCTTACAACCATCCATCCCAAGACGTCGCTCTCCTACCATGGAATTGGGTTCCTGCTTGGGCACGTGACTGGCATCCGACTTTCCCACGCAACCCCACAACTCGTACCGTTAGGTCATGGAAAGTACCTATCTCAGAACGCCTGCCCACCCATTGCAACACTTCGAAGATGGACGAAATTGCTGGCAAAAGCAAGACCAGACAGAACCAAACGGAGTTCAATGATATCTTCAGGTAACCAACCGCTCTTCGAAGTTTCTAGACTTCGGCCAATAACAAAGCTTCTTTCTCCTACGATACTTCCTCGGAGAGGTATGTGAAGTTCTTCAAACTCAACAGTGGGTGGACACTGTTATCAAAAAGACGACGACCGGGGCTAAGGTACGTATCGACGGCGGCAATGACGGCCAGACGTCCCTCGGCTAGCGCATCGTCCAGTCTCGCGTCAATCATTTTTCCAGGCAGCCATATAAAGAACCTGGTCAGTTGATCGGTGCGGGAACGGCAAACGGCAGCCTATTTTCCACCCTCTCATCCTTGGCTCGTATTGGATGAACCTGCAACCCATACCCTGTTAACTCGCATCCTCATAAGTAGCCTCAGAAGCCTAACCGTGTTAAGGGAGCAGGATGGTCTCTGGCGAGACATGGCCACCGAGGATTCAAGATTGTTCAGGGGAGATAGTCAGCTCTCATGATTGGCATTAGCGTTAGCGTCTAGACCTTAGCGAGTCCATTGCGGCTGCGCCCCTTGAGACAATCTCTTTTCTTGCTCCAAGGCCCCGGAGAGAGCTCGGCGCCTGTTAAGGTCATCTTTCGGGACCGCGCATCCCTAGTATATCAAAAGCTTGTTAAGACTGCAGCCTCCACCATCCTCGCCATGCGATTTTGCCCTTCATCCCTATCACCGCAGTCGGGCTACCACCAACCTCACAACCCTTCAATATGGTTCGCCTGAATTTGTTGGCCCTCGCCACCACTGCTCAGTTTGCCCACGCTTGGCTGCCCAGTGACGGGTCGAAGAAGCTCTTGGATACCCGCGGTTTCAGTCTTTTTGATGGGAAAAACACGACCGACGATGGCCTCGAAAAGCGCTGGATGCCCGTCTCTGGCAAGATCAGGGGTGTCAACCTGGGCTCCCTGTTCGTTGTTGAGCCGTGGATGGCTAACACGGAATGGACCAATATGGGTTGCGGTGGTCAAAAGTCAGAGTTCGACTGTGTGAAGAACATCGGTCAAGACAAGGCCGATGCGGCTTTCCAGAAGCACTGGGGCTCGTGGATTACGCAAAGCGACCTAGATGAGATGATGGGTTACGGCATCAACACCATCCGTATCCCTCTCGGCTACTGGTTGGATGAGTCGTTGGTTGACAATAACTCTGAGCACTTCCCAAGAGTCCGTCTTGATCTATAACTTCACCTGGAAAGTTGACTAACTTCAGGCAGGGTGCTGAGAAGTACTTGATCCAGCTGTGCGGATGGGGTAGTGACCGTGGCTTCTACATCATCCTGGAGTAAGTGGAACGCGCCTTTTTCCTTTTTTCACGACTCTTTCACTAACATAATTGAAGCCAGCACGGAGCTCCCGGAGCTCAAGTCAAGGAAAATGCCTTCACTGGCCAATTCGCACCGTCCGCTGGCTTCTACAATGATTACCAGTACGGTCGCGCTGTCAAATTCCTTCAGTACCTGAGAAAGCTTGCGCATGACCATGACGAGCTCCGCAACGTCGGCATGATCGAGCTTGTCAACGAGCCCACCAACTGGGACGCCGCTGTTCCGTCCTTGCGCAGCACCTTCTACAAAAACGCCTACAACGTCAGTCCCCCAATGGATCAAATGAACTTGAATGTTTGACTAATAACTTTCAAAGGCTATCCGTCAAGTTGAGAACGATCTCGGCGTCTCAACCAACGACCAGTTCCATATCCAGATGATGAACACGCTCTGGGGCTCTGGCAACCCAGTTGAGTTCCTCGACAGCAAGTACTTCACCGCCTTCGACGACCATCGCTACCTCAAGTGGGCGACGAACGTGAACGTGTCTCACGACAGCTACCTCTCCACGTCCTGCAATGACAACCGCAACAGCGACTCCGACGGCCCCACCATCGTCGGGGAATGGAGCATCAGCCCGCCCGACTCGGTCGAGAACACGGACGGCTGGAGCAAAGACACACAGAAGGACTTTTACAAGAAGTGGTTCGCAGCCCAGGTGTACGCGTACGAGAGGTCGACTGCCGGTTGGGTTTTTTGGACTTGGAAGGCTCAGCTTGGTGATTACCGGTGGTCATACCGAGGTATGCCAACGCGAGCAATGACGCTTCCACTGAAGATGATGCTGACGAGGATTTCAGACGCCGTGATTGCGGGTGTTGTCCCTAATGACCTGAACACGATCGCAAGCTCTGGTGTGTGCAGTTAGGGCGTCAAGCTCTATCGACCCTGCATAAAGGTGCTGCTCTTAATCGGAAGCTTGAGCCTCTTCAATTTCGTGGTACATTTTTGAAGCCCACGGACTCTCCGACATGACAATCTAAACGATGGAATTGATGACCTAACATTGACATTCCTGTTTTACTGTGAACAGCCACTCCGAATCGGGATTTGGTATGGCTCCAGCGTCGACGTCTATATGATTGGGATGCCTCTAGTGGTACGATAGCAAGACGTAACGTAGCAAGTACAGTGCGCCAAGTTGAAAAGGGAACATTTCCCGACAAGCACTGGGGCGTTGGATGTTTAACTGCAGACGGCAAAGGTGCTCATTCGTGTCAGTAAGTAACGGTCCCAAGATCGACCTTTCTACAAAGAGCCAAATCGGGGATAATCGCCTACCCGTACAGGAGATCACCTTTCGATAGGGGAACAATTAAGAGATAATCGCCTAAAGATCTATCCGCCCCCTCCTGAATTTTCCGTTTGGAGAAGGAAAAAAAAAAAAAAAACCACCCTTGGGTATACGAAAGGCCAAGCTTTCTGACCGGGTCTTCGGCAGAGCCCGCGTGTTTAGAGCACTGATCTCAACGTCATGTCTCACCAACACATGGGGCTCAGGTCCTTTTGTTTGCCTTCATAAATTTCTTTGGTCAGAATCATTGTGTCGCTTTTGACAGCAACAGACGAAGCAGAAATCCGCAAATTGTCCTGCATGCGCCTTAATTGCAAACACGAAGTCTAAGTCATCAGTGCTGACATTTGACACCCCTCACGGCGCCGGAACATGCTGAACATGACGCATATGTGGCGCCGCCTGTCCCGGGCTGTCAACTTCTTCGCCAAATCGCAGGAATCTAGCCCGCTCAATCCGGCGATGCCGCTCATGTGGAGATTCTCAGGGTCTGCTTGACGGCTCGAATGCGACGCCAATAAACGAAACGAAGGGCGATGCTTTTTTTCTTGTTAACAACTTCTAAGTTCTACGTCTGAGTTTCTCCTCTTTTGCCATCAATTTCAGATGAACCCATTGCGGAACCTTGGAAACTCGATTCGCGTGGAAACCCCATGGCGGCATTTGTGGGTGGTCGTCAATGACCTAGACACAAACACTACTGTTGTCTTAGAGTGCGATCAGTCGTTTACAGGTGGAGGCGATTGACTGACGCAGTGTCACCCTGTGTAACGATCCAAATCAGACATACCATCGTCCGGCTGCTTCCCCAGATTTTTTTCACCGATGCGTACTGCGCCCTTCCTGACTGGCTGGTCTCTTCCCCTAGTCTGGCCCATCATCAGAGCCGAGTTGTGGGTGTTAATCGGCAAGGTACCTAGCACCACATGCCGCCAGCTTCCCCTTCCCCTTACCTTTCCCTTTCCTCTTTCAGCTCGAAAGACATGGAGGTAGGAACCAGTCACCCGACTCATACGACTTGACAGGAGTCATGTTACTTTGAGAGAACAGCAACTACTTGCGTCCAGACCCTAGAATGATCGTTATTGGCTTAGAAGGCATCATTGACACTCCCACGGAGGTCTACAATGTATGAGGAGAAGTTTTTTCTAAAAGAAATTTCCAACTATTTAAAGTCTCTCAAGCTTTGGCGTATTCGTATGCAAAATCTGAAAGAATTATGAGGCAGATACCTTGAACTTGGGTAGCTTTAGTCCAACATGTTTTCGTAGACAGGGAAGGTAGATCAGCGGGGTTCCACCAGTACGGTACGATGGCGGCTTACCTAGATGATCTCGTCGGCAGCAAGGTAACTTACACCAAGGTCCTGACGACGTGGCGGAGAAGGTACAACCTCCCAGTATGTCGAAAGTATACAGTTGCAGAGGAAAGCCGGAGCCGCATGCAGGGAACCGTACCCTCGTTCCCTTTCCCATCATTCGTATTGAGTCTACTCCATCTCCCCAGAATCTTGCCACCTCCATTCAAACTGCACTCCATTCAAAAACAATCACCTTTTGTTTCTTATCGTTCCCAAACCCCTTCTTTATCACAACACACTACTCATCACACTTTCTTCCGTTCAAAAGATGAAGACCACTACCGTCCTCACTCTCCTCGGAGCTGCCCTGGCTTCTGCCCAGGACACCACGCGGTCCGCTCCGTTCTGGCTTAAGTTTACACCTTGCAACGAGGGCTCTGGCGAAACCTACCTCCTCTCTTGCCATTCCGGAGCAGGCGAGGTCGGCCTCTGCCCGGAGACTTCTACGCCTGTGGAGGAGAGCAACCGCCCCACCACCCACCAGCGGTACTTCCTCAACGAGACCACTCAGTCTTTCGAGAACCATCCTCTGGGCCTCTTGACCTGGAACATGCCCATCGGCAACGGCGACCCTGTCCCCTCCAGCATGAACCTTAGGCCCCAGTTTGTCAGCAACAGTGCCGTTCCCATCTTCTCCCCCGGCAATGCGGGACTTTACGGCTTCGGATTCGACGAAAACGAGAAGCTCTTTTACTACTCCCGCCAGGACGACTCCAAGGCCGTTGATGAGAAGGTCACCTACAGTGACGAGGCCAACTACCGCTGGCACGTCTGCTATACTTACGTCGGCAACTACTGGTACAAAGCACTCGTTTGGGTCACCGCTGGTCAGCCCGTCAATCCGACTTGCCAAGCTGTCAATGTTTACAGGGAGTGGGCTCCCACTTCGTAAACTACGAAGACGTATACAGCTGCCCAAATTCCACGCAGCCAACCAACATCAGGCAAAACTCTCCCAAGAGGTTTTGGTAGCAGCGGCGACACGGTCCGAAAGGTATCCTCGAAGGGGCACTCTTGGAACGAAAGTGCCCATGAAAATAAATACGACGAAGACGGATGGAGGCAGTTTCTCATCGCTATGGGTGGTTTCTGTATTAAACTGTCAGAAGATGGGAAGGTTGAGGAAAACACCAGGAAGACAGGTCAGGGATGAAAACACTAGTCTACTAGCGTCAATAGCTAATACCTAATACGATCCATGATCACCGACAATATTTGAATGTGCAACCCGAGCTTGACAGTCGCTAATTAGTTTTACCTGAATTATCTCCTACACCAATGGAGCTTGCCGTATCCTACAACTCCATCACCCTAACCAGCGGTGTTAAAAAGGGGGTATAATTTGAACGTCTCAATCCCAAACGCCAAACACGCATGTCATCAGCATGCCTGGGAACGTGTGTATCTCGATGGAAAACAAAAGAAAAGCCGCCGTATCAACGGTCTATGTTCAACCTCCTAGGCATGCAACGACCTCCGGCGGTCAACGCGCGGCCGCCCAGAATCCTGTGCAGCCGCAGCCTCTGCTTCCGCACACGCCTCTCCCTGCTTGTTCTCGACGAGCGCGCTATTATCCTTGCTCACGCCCTGATTCTCCGTCGACTTGCGCTGCCTCCCTCTTTCGTCGGCTTCCCCGGACCGCCGCGTATCGACGCTATGTCTCGCGGCGGGACTCTTGCGCTTCTCGTCCGTCTTGCGGAGCTCCTTCTCGGTGCCCACGACGGTGCTGATATCCTCGCCCCTTTTGACTGCGGCGAGGGTGCGCTCGGCCACATCGACGCTCTCGAAGGCGGCGTGGTTCACCCGTTGCTTCTTCGACGACAGACGACCAGTGACTCCCTTCTTCTTCTCCGCGTCCTCGAGGGTTTCCATCAGCTCGCGGATGGTGAGCCAGCCGCTGATAACCTCCTTATCGAGATCCTTCTTGCGGTCGCCCAGCTGCCGTCTCTCGCGCTGGCCCTGGACGATGCGGGCGCGACGCACGACCCTGTCGGGCTGCTTCCTCCGTTCGGCCTGTTTGACGATTCCCTTGAGGGTGTATCCCACGGGGCTGATGATGGCGCTGAGATCCTTCAGAACGAAACCCGTGAGACCCATGCCGGTGCCCTTGACGAAGCCCTTGATGCCGTCCTTTTTCGCCCCGCGGACGGGAAGGCGGACGAGGCCGGTGGTGCCGTCGTAGATGCCGAATGCGAATTCTTTGCCGGCTGCCGTAAGACCGGAGCGGATGCCGGTGACGCGAGGCGGGCGACGGACGGTGTCGTCTCCGTAAAGGCGCGGGGCGTTGTGGAAACCCTGGGCGAGAGCCATGGAGAGGTCAACCGGGGCGCGAGCGATGGCGGTGGCCGTTTTGCCGACACCCTCGCCCACGTCCTCCGCGTAGTCCTCGACTGGGTTGTCGACGGTGGTGGCGGTTTCGACGGAGGACATTGTGTCGCGCCGGTCTCTTTGCGCTGGCCTGCCGGAAGATGCCTTGCCGTTCGTTTGCGCATCCTTGTTTTCTTGCTTTTTGTCTCCGCTCTTGTCCTTTGCGTCGTCTTTCTTGTTCTCTTTGGTGCTGTCATCGCCTTCCTGCTTATTAAGGGCTTTTGGAGGCTCGCTGTTGCCGTTGGCCTGTGAATTCTGTTCCTTTGCTGTTTTGCGCTTCTCCTTGAGCATTTTGAGCTTCTTCTTCTTCTCCTTCTTCTCCTTCCTCTTGTGAGACGTCTTGGCTAATCTGTACGGAACGCTTCCTACACCGCCAAAGACGTTGCCCACGGTGCCGGCGATGGAACCGGCCACACCGGTGACCGGCTCGCCCGGGCCCTCGAAGTCGTTCCATTCCATGTGGCGCAGCAACCGTAGCTTCTTCCAAGAGACCTGCCCCTCTTCGACTATGATGTCTGCGGCAAGGGCACTGAGCTTGATGTTGGTCTTCTTCAGGGTCCAGACCGCGGCCCGGTCCGTGAGCACGGAGCAGCGCATGGAGTTCAAGCCTTGGAGATTGAGATGGTGGTGGAACGAGCGCACGGCGTTCTTCGCGCCGTCACCCTCCAACTCGATGTCCTTCGCGACCTTGGCCGCTGCCTCTTGGGCCTCTTCCGTCAGACAGTACTTGATGCCATTGGCGAGCTTCTCCGCCGTGAGGTGCTTGTAGGGCACCGCCTCGGGGCCCACTGAGCAGTTGGAAAGAATGCTGCCCCAGAAGTGCTGGTCTCCGAAGAAAGGAACAACCATGGTCGGCTTCCCGCACTTTAGAGCTATGGCTGTGGTTCCAGCCCCACCGTGGATGACGCAGGCCTTGACACGAGGGAACAGCCAGTCATGAGGGGTGTTTTCAAGCATGAAGATATTATCGGGGACATCCATCTCGTCACCTCCCAGACCACCCCATCCCTTGGACACCAAGGCACGGACTCCAGCCGTCTTAACGGCATCGAAAATCATTTGAGTAAAGCGATCGGCGTCATCGACGACAATAGAGCCGAAGCCAATGTAAATAGGCTCGTCACCCGCTGCGAGAAACTTTTCTAACTCACTGGGCGGCTCGAAGGACGAGGCCAGGTCGAGGAAGACGAAACCGGATACATCGATCTCGTCGCCCCAATCCTGGGGCTTCGGGACGAGACCAGGGCTCCAGAGGTAAGTGAAGGGGACGTGCAATCGATAGGTCGCGCCGGGAGCCCATAGAGTCGAAACGGGGTCCAATCCCAAGGTTTTCACTCGAAAATCGTTTACCAGATCGCCCAACCCCTGCCAAACCATCATCTCGACCAGAGGGTAGGAGATGAAGTTTGCGTATCCAGGATCCACGTTTGACTTCTTGATGCTCGCCAAGGGGTGGGGAAAGGCCTGGGTCGGGGTGTATGGAAAAGTAAACATGAGGTGCAGAGGAATGCCGAGGGCCTCTGCGCAATGAACGTGAGCGAAGCTGGGAGGATTCGCAATGATGGCGTCGGCGATGAAGGGGTCTTTCTGGCCCATCATCTTGAGATTGTGTACGTCCTTCTCGTCGTCCGTCGCGTTGATGCAGGCTCTCCAGAACCCCTCAAACATCTCGGCCATGGCGGATCGCCGCCGTCCAATGTCTCCGGCTTTGACTGCGTCGAGCGTGGGAATCATGCCGGGGTTTTTGACCATAAAGGCCATCAACTCTGAAGGATCACCTCCGACTGAAAAGAACTCTAAGCCGGAGTCCTTCTCGACGAAATCGCGGAATGCCGGATGCGTAGCGATACGAACCCGGTGTCCGTAATCTTCCTTCAAAATCTTGCCAATCTTCAAGAATGGCTGCGCATCACCGCGAGAGCCAATGACCATAATGACAATGTTCAACCGCGGCTTCGGCTCACGGTCAGCGGTGGCTGTCGTTGCGGAGGACAGACGAGATATGTTGGGTCGGCGGGCATCTTCGCCCTGATCCGGGGCCTCCGGGAACGGCACGACCTTTTTGACGGCCTGTCCGAGAGCCTTGGCCAAGTATCCCGTGTTCGCTGTCTCCTTGACCGAGATCCTCAGACGTCCGTCCCTTTTGACCTTTCCTTTGGTGTTGTAGTTGTCGTTGCCGACCTTGAAGCGGCGGAAGCGGTCTGCCGAATCTTGTCGGCGTCTCGCTTTCGCATTGGCTTTTTCTTGGGCGGCTTCTCTTTCGGCTGGTGTTCTCGTATCTTCGTCGTCAGAAGAATCGCTGCTCGAGCTCGTCGAGGAGTCCGAATCCTGATTGTTCGACTGCCAAATTGCCCTGTTGAGATACGAAGTCCCCGCTCGCTTGGGAATTCCGGGAAAGTTTGCGGTTCTTGGGCTGTTCTTGCGACTGTTGGGAGTCTCCGTCGCGAATTTCTTGTCCATGGATGGCCGGCCCGGTACCTTTGTCGAGGCTGGCAGCTTCGGTTGCTCAAGAGCCGCAGGGTCTGAAGAGGTCTTTCGAGGCTGAGCCTCTTTTGGGGCGGGCGCATCTGGAACATTGGCAGGTCGAGGCGATGAGGCATCGGCAGGAGAATCAATCTCGGGAGGGACGCATGATGGGTAAACTATGTTATTTGAACCATCCTTCAAGACGGTGACTCGTTGTCCGTTCTGATTGATCTCGTCAATCTGGAGATTCTCGGACTGCGGCGTCGAAGCTGCCTCTGAGTCTGCGCGCGTCTGACCCAGGGCGAGGTTCGCTGTCGAGAGTAGGTTCGCCATGACGGCGTTGTTATTCTCGTGAAGCTGACGCACTGTTAGCTATGCGGCAGGTGTTATCTGGATTCGCCTAGATGAGTAGGTATCGAACTTGGCGAAGTTGTGTATCGATCAGTCGCGGTGATTCAACGTCGCCATGCAGGATTGAGCCGGTGCAGTAATGAAGATAAGAATTGCGTCCCCGTGGGCGAGAATTGTAAGTGTGGGTGGAGGTCGCGTCACTCTTTGCTTGGCTGAATGGTCACGCAAATATTGACGTACGGAAGGGCCAAGGCGAATTAGCTATTAGTTCTTAGCCGCCAAGCTCCGGGCGTATGAAGAGGAGGCGAAAGGGGAAAAAAAAGGAAGAGCACACCAGGACCTGGACCGGGCCAGATTCGAGGGCCTCCGTTTGGTGCGGTTTCATACCAAAAGCAAGCTTCTGCAAGCCGGCCGCAGTGGTGCTAGCTGTTTCCAAAGCACGCAGCACGAGCTGGAATTTCCCACCCCTGGGCCGATGACATCACCTCTCGATCTGCCGCTACCTTTATACAGCGCGGCGTTTAATCTGCTGGAGGCGACCCCTGTCAAAGACGTGAGTGGAGTTCCAACCACTTACCCTCTCTGCATGCCGGACCGTGCGCCGGAACTCGACCAGATTGGTTCGTGCTGGGGTAATCAATCTGGTTGGTCGGAGACTCTGTCCCGGTTTACACTTCGAATCAACACACCACCACCACCCTGTACATGAACGCTACCACATCACATCGCACGTTTGACAACGCAACAATCTCGACTATCGCAATCAAGGTGCCGTTGGCTGTTGTCGGTCAATTTCAGGTACTGGATGACGATTGGAGTGCAACCTAGTGGTGAGACAAGTGTTTTCCAGGTTTGCGAGCTGTCTGTCTCATTGCCAAATTGGTTCATCCCCGCGTTGATACTGCGCGCCCAAATATGCATGTCCTGATCTCCCGCCTTCGCTTCGCCCTTTTCGGCCCTGCTTGCTTGGGTAAGGTCGTTGTTCACATGTACTGGAGTATAGTGTAGGAAAATGGCTCTACATGCCGCGAGGTCCATAATTCTTCAATTGGCTTCCGGAGACCCAATGAGTTCGGTTGATGGCACAATTTGCAAAGCACAGCCACGTACGTCTTCGCCACAGTCGATGATCCCGTCTTGTCCAGCCACGTCTCCCATGGCACTTCGGACTAGTGTCATGGCACTGCGGGCATTTTCGTTGAGAAGTTCCGAATTTACGGTCGTCGGAGGCCCGAACCGGACCCTCAAGGTGACTCCATCCGCTCAGACATCCACTCATCCCACCAAGCGCACCGAGCGAAGGCTTTCATCAGCACAAACCTGGGGATAGGACGACATGTGCAGATTCCGCTCTGTGCGAAGAGACGGATCGTGGCCGGCTTTTGCAGGAAAAGACTCTGCGCGCAGATGGAATGTTTCAATACGAGCCGGGGCAACACAAGGACGCTAGGCGGCGCGGATGATCGTCCCACGACCTGCTCTGACGTAGCTGTCATGTTTTACCAACGAGCAGTGAAATCTCCGTGCGGGACTTTGAGATTTGCTACGATGTTCAATCAATCGAGGTTGGTAAGCGAGAGGCTAGACCGTTCCTGGCGTGGAGAGTCGTCCTGGCATTCATTCCACAGCGTTGAATCAGTCTTAAACATGTTGATGTAGTGCTCTTACGCCGACTCTGGTCAGATACCTTGAGGGAATGAAGTTGCGGCGCTATGCCAAGAAGCTCGATCGCAAACCTTCACGTAAGGATTATGTATGGGTTGATCATCACATTAGCAGCGCCGGAAGGGTCAGGCTCTGGTTGTAGCTCCAAAATGAACAGATCCTGCCAAGTCACGCGCCTGTTGGATTGAACTAATTAGCCCGTTCCAATCCCCTGTGCATCGTCATTCTGGACGAAACTCATGTGCGGTTTCTCAGTCTTGGCATCACATCTTAGCTTAGGTGGTCGCCAAATCATCAGGGTTCGTGCAGCTGAACCAGGAACTCTGGAAACAGTCATCTGAAATTGCATGCTACCCGTTACTCGGCAGCTAAAGTGATTCGTAATTCATAAGAGACTCCGTCCTGAACCGGCCACCAAAAATGCAAAGCCTGCAGTCGAAGGAGTAGTTCGGCTCGCCGGCGCCGAGGCTCCCACAAGATCCAGTAACTGAAATACACACACAAGCTTCACTGCAAAGGCAGACTCTTTAACCGCATGGTCAGGATATCAAGTTGCGTCACCACCTCTCCGCCTTGACCCTGATCATCGACCTCCTTATTCTCTACGGCTGTTTGGAGCGTTTTGGCTGCGTGCAAAAGAGGTTCCACGTAGCGTTGCTCCACGGCTCCAGGCATGCTCGCCGGCACCAAGTGTTGGAAGTCTGCGCCAGAGAACAGGAAGTAGGCGAAGTTGGCGAGCTGCAGGTGGAAGGGGAAGTTCTGCACCCAATATTCCCAGAGTGCAGTTACATCTTGGTCCTTCAGGAAGGCCAAGTTGGGAAATAGCGCATACTGTAGAGTTTCGATGGCGTCCGAGGTCGCGAATCTGTTCTTGAGCTTGCGTTTCTGAGCAACTATGATTTCTTCTCGCAACCACGTCACCGCGGAGGCCTGCAAAGCGGAGAAGATGCAGTTCTCGAGAAGATCCTCCAAAATCTTGAGACGATCGTTGTCGTCGGGGTCGTCGTGCAAGACGAGGCCGGCAAGCGTTGTTGCAACGTTTCGCACAGAAAGCGAGGGGTGGAAGACGGACACTAGCGTAAGCAAATGGTGGTATGGCATGAAGTCCCCAGTCCCATCAGTTGTCGATATGCGCTTGTAGTTCTCAAGCCAGAGCCCCATAACAACCAATGCTTCGGTTGTCCCTGGGTTGCCTACGATCCGGGTCTGAGGGTCTTCGCCGAGGAAGCCCTGCAAGAGCTTAATGTGGTCAGGAAACATTGTCATCTGCACCTGCTCGTAATCAGAATCGAAAACCTCTGCCGAGAAGAGCCAGTAGGCGACGAGGCACCAAACACCTCCGGTAGAGAGCTTGATGGCATCGGGGCTGAGGGCGTCGGTCTCGATAGACAGGGGACTGTGGACGATGGAACCTTCGAAGATTTCCTTGACGGACAGGTCATGTACTCGAGTCAATCCGAGATCTCCGGCAAGTGCCTGAGTTATTGTTAGCGGTTCGTCCGTCCGTAACATCAGACGAAGAGTGGCATACCACCAACTGGCCAACCAGAGCATCCCTCGCCAAAAAATCACTTTCTTCCTTGAAGGCACGCAGCATGCTCTTTCGGATCACCACGCGTTCGGGGTTGTAAAACTCGAGAAGGCGCGAGGCCCATTCCATGTTCGTGCAATTGACATAGGCTTCGATTATGCAGGTGATGAAGGACTGCAATAGTCGCTTTGTAGTAGCCGGCTCGGTTGGCGCAAGCTGTTGGGACTTCCCCGCCTCTGGGTCAGGTGCATGCTTCTTGGAGTCGCTACTGGTGAAGGGAGTGTCGAGCTTGTTGCTAGACTGTCGAGTAGGTAAAGGCGGGCGTTTTTCGCCAGAAAGCGAGCGGATGAGGGCGATGACTGCGGCCGTCATCTCAGGATTGCGGGGATGGTAGGTACGGTAGACGCTCTGGAGGGTGGTGTGAACGAAGCGAGAGGGCCGGGCGACGTTGAGGCGTTTGTGGAGGATGCTGAGCATGCCGACGAGGTTCACGAAGGTCGCCGTGGTTTGCTCATCGTCTTCCTCGTCGGTGGCATCATCGACGGTCTTTTCCAGGACCTCGAGCACCTTCAGGATCACCTCACGCGGGTTGCCCAGCTGCGCAATGGTCTCGAGGCATTGCTCGCTCCCTTGGACGGGGACGAGCATCTCGACCAGGTCCCAGCCGATATCCTGGGTGAGTTGCGCATCTTGAAGAATGCCGTTGAGCTCTGGCAAAATCTTAGGAGACAGAATCTTGCCGATTATTGTCAGGTAGGTGAAGGTGTCTGTGGCAGGCGGCTTGGACTCGCGAAGAGCCTGCAGGCCCTTGGAGGAACCTGCCATGGCAGGCGCAGCCGGGATGCTAGCGGCTTCAATCATGAGGGCGGGTGTTGGGTTGCACAAGAGTTGTTGCAAAGCTGAGAACGAATGACAGTTGAAAACGATAGAGTAAGGTACCTTTTGGCCCAGAGGTGAAGATGAAGAAAGAAGAAAAGAGGACTGCGCCTTCTAGGTTTCGTCATCGGAGCTTGAAGCCTGCCTGGCAACTGGAAGAGCAAGGGTTCCGACTCCAATTTCTCTCCACCGGGTAGTTGCGCATATAATTAGCACGTTCGATCTAGCCCTCTCACAGTCACAGCAGGGCGCCGCATTCATCAGTCCCATCCAATCATGCACTTTGCCTTGGGAAATGGTGAGGTGCTGAAGGCCCAGAAATGATAGTAGTGGGCGCAGCAGGAACCCCGCACTAGCCCTGATTCAGTGAGCATCCATGGATAATCAAAGGAAAGTAATGCTGGAAAACCCCACTACTGCGGTAAAATCTGCCCCGGCCCTTGGCTCTGTCGGTGGTTTTAGTGCAGACGTGGCCCGTCGCTGACACTGAAGAAGCAGTGAAAACCCTCGGGACAGTTGGTTCCAGGCCGTGGCAGCGGCGGGGAGCTGGAGCCCCGGGGCCTGGGTCCATGGGGTTTTGGGGACTTTCAATTCGTCTTGCAGCAAGCAACTCAAGCTTGGCGGTGAGTGAGTGTTCCGTTCCGTGAGCCGTGAGCCGTGAGGCTGGTCTAGTGCCTTGCCTTACCTTCCCTACCCTGTGCCTGAGGTTTGTCGTGGGTGGACGTTGGCTGTGTACCTAGGTGTTGTCTTATCGTGGTCTGGCATTTGGCAAGCCCGGCCCGGCTTGGGCCTGGGCTGTGCGATCTCAATTTTGTGCGGGTTTTCAGGAGAAGGAGCCAGTGGGAGTCAGGAGTTCTGGGCGAGAAGATCGGCTCGTGTTTTGATTTATGCTTGACAATGGAACACGGAGGCATCCGAACAGACTGCGAAACTGGAGGACCCTCATCCCTTTAATCTGCGGGACGGAACGACACCCTTGAATCATTGTGAAAGCGACAACCTGGACACGCTCTGGGAAATTGTTCAAGACGAGAGGTCAGAATGGAAGAGAGCGAATTCAGTTGGCGTTCTGCTAGTACCTACCTACCTTACCTTACCTAACTTAGTGAATTAATTGCTATCGATTGTGAAGTGGGACGGACGTGAGGTAAGGCAGACAAGGTAACGGGACGCACTCCAACACGATAAGACTGCCAGGTTAGAGTACCGAACTTAGGGAGATACCCAGCTAAGGGACTATGGGGAATCGGCGGAAGGTGCCCGACCCCGGCATCCTTCCATTCTTTGTGACCTGACTCTTGACGGGAGAGTGAGGCTTTCTCTCCCTGACGTCGTTTGCTCAGCGGTAAACCTCCTGGCCAGCAAGAATACCAACCTGAGAATATAGGAACGCATTTCGATGCTCACTCAATAAACATCCCACCCAGGCGGCCAAACAGCACTGAGCATCACGGGGCGCTCCAAACCCCCGCATTCGCTACCCTCAGAGGCCCTCAACTGTTACCACCTCACTGAGGAGCGGCCCGGCACTTAACGACCGTCCAGTGGGTCACGACCACGACGCTAGGTGTACCTCCCGCGAGGCCGCAGTACTTCCACTCGTCCCCAGCGGCACAGCCAAAGAGGTGCCCCTCAGCGCTTGGCACTTGTACTCCCATGTTCCCGTCAACTCTCCCGCCTTGGGCTCTTGCTAAGCTCTCACTCCGGTCGGATCAGGTGCGCCATCCCCGCCCGAGTGACGGTGCCGCTACGAACGCCCTACCTGTCTGACCGACTCTTACCGACAACAGCCTCAGCGGAGTGCAGGCTACACCCAAACTCAAGTCAACCACCTGTCGTCTCATCCCACAACTTCACCTGCTTTACCGCGGGGCCAATAGACTCGCTTGACAGCCCTCGCCTTTCTATTTGCTCCAAACGGTGCTTCGGTATAGAAGAGCATGATGGATAGGTTCTACCAGCTTCCTCCGGAACTCCGCGCCACCGTGGTTGAATGTGTCGTCGACCACTGGAGATATAGCGATGAATCAGACTCCATCGCCGGCTACGCCTCCGTCTGCAAGGAATGGAAAGCCATCGTCGAGCGTTACAACTTTGCTTCCCTCCGCGTTACTCAGTCACGCTTGACCGAGTTCGGGACTATGTTGGTGGGCTCTCGCCGCAGCCTTCTGAGACGTATCGAACTTCACGTCTCACTGCCCACCTACGACAATGATCCCTGCGAGAAGAAGGAGACCTGGGAGGACAAGGCTGAGAATAACATGTGCTTCACCCGAAGCGTCTATGGCCTCTTTCGTGTGATGAATTCATGGACCTTCGAAGAGGCACATCGCGAGGGAGTCGACTTGACACTGACCATCTCGTCACCAAGCGACCTTCGCAACGCCAATTTCGAGCTGTGGCAGCGACGCAGATGGAACATCAAAGACATCGGCGAGAAGAGATTCGCCGATTCCTGGGTAGACTTCGTCGGTCACGACGAAGAGTTCGCCCGGCCGAATTTCCTACCATCAGTGAATGTGATTCGCTCATTCACGGCAAGTCCTTCGAATCATAGGGCTTTGATGCCCGCAGCTCATGCCGATATCATTGCTCGCCTGCCAGGGCTGCAGGAAGCATCTTTTGACGTTCTTAAAGATAGGAAAAAGGAGACCCGCAAGATACACTTCAACCGTAAGTGATGAGAGTGCCTGATATGCCCTCGATTATTCACTGACCCAGCACGAAGAATTCGCTGGTTCCATGACCACATGGCCCCTATCCCTGGAAAAGCTATCTATATTTTCTAATACCGTCTCGTCGTGGAGGCAGTTACCGCATGAAGGCCTCGCTGAAGCCGACAGTGGCGTCAAGCTATGCGAGAAACTACGAAGTGCCGCCAGGAATTTCAAGCACTTGAGTATCACCAACGTCGTCCGCATACGAGAGTTCCTCAAACCTCACTGGCCCAACAACCCGGATGACACAGAGGCATTCATACCGGGCATCCTCTATGAGCCCGCATTCTGGCGGCTAGAGACACTTCATATCTCGTACGGATCTATATGGTACAACACCGAATGGCATAAGCAAAGCGACGACATCAACGAGTCCTCCGATCTTGTCGACTTCCGTCAAGTCGTATCCTTGGCTGCAGCACGACTGGCGTACACCATGCCGGCTTTGAAGCACATGACTATCAAGCAGCGACCCTTGATGTATGCTGGCAAACACGAACTCGAGTACAAGGTCGACGGCTCAAATGCGACCATCACATGGACAAGCAGCTTCGAGTTCCGACCTTGGGATAGGACGATGGAAGCATGGACCGAGGTCGCTAGACGGTACGCGGGGGCGAAGCTCCATGCCGCCGTGGTTACCAAGAAGTGGCACATGGACGGCAAGCCACCTCACATTCCATCACTCACTTTCTAGGTGTTAATTCTTGTTTTCTCCGGCTTCACACGAAAGGGGTAATTCTGGAAGGAGTTTTGGGGCGGTTGTTTCTCGTTTTTGGGGTGGCTCTTGCATCGCTCGGCTTTTGATACCCAGGTTCTGAAGGCAATATCACGACGAAAGGCACGCTGGACAGGGGCCTGGGATATGAATCAGAGGACAATCGTACAGTACGTCATTGCACGAGTTACGGCTTGCTTCTCAATTAGACGCATGAAATGAATATACACGGTTCATACGCGCTCCCGAGGCATGGACCAGGTTGTGCAACAAACTACGTAAACCGTGTGCCTCACATGAATGGTCATGAAATAGCTGGCCTTGGAGTAAGCGCCTGTCAACCAACGTGAACCGTGAGTTCGAACAGCTCGAACTCCGACAAGCCTAGGCATGACTCTCGGATGTGATACGCATAAGTTGAATTATGTAGAGCTAATACGAGGGAAAGGCAAAAAAAGGAACAACATCATCAACGTATCTCTCTATGCCTTGCCATGGGACGGGCCATCGATTCGACATTGTCAGCAACGTAGTTGTGAAATAAATTTTACCAATAAGCTCCATATCGCTTCGAGACAAGCTAACAGTGAGAACGAATAGTGTGAAGGTATTTGTGTTTGAAATCATATCAAAATGCTGGCCAGCCTGACCAAAACCGCCCACCAACGCCTTTTCCTGACGCCTGAACCCGATACCTGTCCCGATATATCATCAATGCAGATAGACGTCTACAGTCTTCCGTACATGTGTATATGTTTTGTTTCTTTTCTCAAAGCGCCCCCCTTCCCTACTCACCCTGTTCATTCATCCTCGTCAATCTCGATGACCCGCTTCTCACCCCAGCTGTACCTCTTGCGCGTCCGCAGCATCCAGCTCCAGTGAGACCACGGGTCATCAGCAAGCTTCGTCATCTCGACCACATCACCGTGGCCCTCCCAGAGCGTGGCCAGGCCGTACTCGATGGCCAGCCTCGCGTACTTGGTCGCAAGCCACGGCTCGCCGACGCCGTTGTACTCGATCGCAGCCAGCGTGTACGCCTCACTCAGCAGGCTCCAGTTCTGCTCCTGCTCGTAAAGCGAGATCAGGAGCTCCGCCATCTGGGGGGTGGCGCGCGAGGCTGGGCTGTAGTCGTTGAACTCCTCACGCAGCAGGGCGATCTGCTCGATGCGGGCGTCCGAGGCGTCCGTCTTGAGGCGGGACTGCATGCAGTGGTGGCAGGAGCAGTGGAAGCCCCAGGTGGAGTGCAGGCGTTGGCGGCGGGCGTCGCGGGACTGCATGGGGTCGATGTAGGAGAGGGTGAGCTCCTCGCCGGGCATGATATCGCGGATGGCGGTTGTGCGCTGGGTGAGGGTGCGCGGGTCGAACCAGTAGTCCACGTTGGGACGGCAGTCATGGTTCATGCGTGAAGCTGGTGCGGCGGTATTAGACATTTGCCAAGTTTCTTGTTACGAAAGAGCGGGAGAAACCTACTGTTGACGAAGACGGCGTAGAAGTCGTCGTCGCGCAGGGCGTCGTCCATCTCGACGTCGAACGAGTTCGTGACGAGAATCTTGTCAACCATGGACAAGTGATCGCCGCGGTATCCGTGCGAGGACATGTTCATCCATTGGCTGCGATGGCTGAAAGGGAGGAAATCGACCGCCTGGGCTTGCATCGTCTTCATGCGCTCCGGCGGGACGTTCGCAAAAGCGGCGTAGTCGATGAGCAAGCTGGCCGTCTCCTTGATAATGACCTCGCCCCTGGCGATGCGGTGGGTGGCCACCAAGCCGTACTCCTTACCCGGGACCTCGGCAACACGGTATTTTGGTAGAGGCGTGTTCGCGCCCTCGAGCGTCTCGGGCTTGGTGAAGCCCCAGCCGCGGGTGATGTGGTCGGCGCGCTCCTTGTCAGTGATGATGGAGATACCCTTGCCGGCGTAGTTTGCACTGTAGTAGACGCAGAACTCGAAGTCCGAGGTGCCGTTCTTGAAGCAGGGCGTTGTTTTTGTCCAGGCGAAGCTCGAGCCGGAGCTTGTGAGTGGGCTCTGGGAGTCGCGAGAGGTGGACAGTTGGATGCTGTCCTTGTTGCGGCAGATTGGATTGCTGGAGGAGGCAGTCAATAGCTGAGACGAGATACAGATGTCATCGGATCGAGAAGAGATGGAGTCGCGGAATCCGAAGGCGGAGCTGGCACTCAGGAGGAGAAGTGAGGTCTTCATAATGGCTGCTGCTTCTGAAAATTACAATGCTCGATGGCTCTGATTGTGAACTACACAAAGCCCGGAGATGGTGATGGAAAACAAGAAGAGGAGAATGAAAGAGAGATGTTGCTTCGTCCCATTAATCTATGCTCAATTTCCAGAGCTGCTTTGAGCCTTCGCACTCGCATGAGAAATAGGCGGGATAGGGCCATACATAATATAGAGTCCAGCAGGACATCAAGCAAAATAGGCGTCAGGACCCTTGGCGCTTCGACTTGAAGCATGGCGGGACGGGGTTCGAGCTCGCGTTTGGGATGCTCGCGGGGTGTGACATGGGGGGGAGGATTTTGGCGAAGCTGATGCTAGGCGCGGGTGCGGGAAGGACGTGACAAGGTCCGTGAGCTTCGTCGACCCCGGAACCTGGGTATTTGTCCGTACTGCGTATATGCTGCTGATCATTTTCACCACGTGCTGCATCTTGTTGCTTCTGCTGCTGCAACTCTGCTGGCGCGGCCTTCCTGGTCCGGACTCCGACGCCCGGGCACTGAGTGGTTCCCGGCCTCTCGTCTTGTCTTTCCATGTTCTTTTCCTGTCTGGTAGCTAGCTAGCCGCAATCCGTGGTACCCGTGTTAGTCGATCACCCAAGCCCCAGGTTTTAATCAAAAGACTGAAAGAAAACGAGCAAATGCGACCCGTCCTCGGCAAAGTTATCTTGTAACGAGCGAAATCAGGGAAAGGCTAGGCGACTCGCGAAGCCGTGAGGGCCCCGGCCCAATGGGATGCTGGGGATGTTTGCTTCGTCTGAGATGCTGGAACCGGGCGCGGGCTATGTTTCCTGTGTCAAGATCCTCGTTGATGGGCATTCGAGTATGCTCAAAAGGGGGTGGTGGTTTTGATGGTAGGAGAGGTTGCGCGCTCGTGTCAGATGTGTAGCAGAAACGCTCCCATCTTTCGCAGAATTTGGGGGGGGGGGGGGGCCATTGCTGTTGCAGATCCAAGGGGTGAGTGTCAGACTTGGTCCCAGACTCCGGGCGAAGTGGCATTGTGCCGCGCTGCAGTACAGAGTACCTTACGGAGAAGCCTTTCAGAAGTTTTGACCAGGCCCCTAGGTAGCAGTAGACCCGGAATAACCTCAGTACAGCAAGATACTTTTACTTATCCCTTTGGCTACTAGAGTAACTATTTATAGGGTGTTTATAAGGAGGTTTACTTGAGGTAGAGATATATGAGGTACTAATAAGGTTGGTGAGGTGATTCGATACCTCGCCCTGGTCAAAATTTTTGAAAGGCTGCTCCGCACACTAGGAGAAAAATGTGCAAAGGCTAAGAGCTGCTAAGCACTGGAGCTCAGGGCACCCTTGTCGCCTCTTCCCTACATGGGGCTTTGTTTCCAAACAGTTGTCAGGCCCAGCCACGAGATAGGAAGCAGGCAAGCAAGGAGCCAGTCGAGAATGTCCAGAAAGAGCGTAAAACAAGTTCAGTTTAAAGTTAAATTTAAAAACGGATCTGCGTACTACAGTACGGACTCGTGTCTGGTCTGGTCTTGGGTCTTTGCCATATTCAATGGGACCACGTCCTTGAGCGCAGTGGGGAGGTTTTCCCATGTACTATTATTGCATTGTAACCGCTGCTATTACACCCACGCAGGTCGATGGCTTGCCTCTGGAAATAGATTCTACCGACTTTGTCAAGGAAAACGTTGAGACGAGGACCGCGGACGCGCATGTCAAAGGTCTAATATATCACCGTGCCGCTTTACCCAACGCCACAAAGTCGTTGCGTGTCTCCATTCCCATTAGCAGGTCTAGCCCGTCGTCCCTGTTATGTGGAGTCCTTCCATTATTCCACGCGTGTTCCCATCCTACCTCTTGCCAACGACTCGTCCTTAGATGTGTGACGAACCGAATCGGTCACTGATCATGCACCCAGCGAAATTCCAAGCAAAGCATCTACTTGCCGACCTACTTATTTCACAACTTGCAAGAGATAATTCTAGGGAACTACGACTTAGGCCATCGACTAATTGCGGTCGTAGGATCTTGGGGGGAGGGGGCCTGGTCTAGCGCGTGACGAGCGCGGTTTTTGCTCCCGTAAAATCATGCAGAGCTCTTTACTTATTTTTTTGAGCTCCTGTCTCTGAGGAAGGCGCTTTTCTTGGATCGGATGCAATCGGCCCATTGTCGATGAAAAAAAGTTGGAGAAAACGAATCGCTAAACTTATTGCTCCCGTTTTCGGACCGGGCTGCGGTGCCCAGATCCATTCTTCGGAAGTGACTCCGGAATACCTGTGGGTCCGGGCGACTTCGGAGTTTCCATTCCCACCCTTGCGGACCCGTGGACTTGTTTTCGGACGCTTGTGAATGCGACACCTGGAATTCGTAATGCTCTATGTGCAGTGATTAAGATACTTGGATCAATTCTTCCTCTCTTTCAAAACGCCACCCCTCTTTCGGAACTGGTCCGCCACACTCTCCATGTCCACGGCCGGAAATCGAGGGTCCTTATGCCACGGCAAGAAATCACTGCTCGCAACCATCCATCGCAACACGACGCCTTCCATTCGACTTCTCACATCACGGTGCTCTGCAACCTCAGCCAGGCTATGAAGCTCGCCAGGATCGTCCTTGCGGTCATATAGCTCTGCCGGCTCGTACAGTCTATAGATGAACGTCCACCTCTTGTCACGACACGACACACTCTTTCCTACGACCATGGTATCCTCGTGCTGCAGCGCCGCCTTGATGTCATACGGGTATGGCGCCTGTTCCAATAAGGGCTCCTCGCTCGTCAAGAATCCGCCTTCAGTAAACGCGAATTCCTTGTGCCTCAAAGTATTCCCTTGCCCATCCTTACCGGACCCAGTCAAGATCTCCGCCATCGATGTCCCGCAGTGAGGAAAGTGCTCGCCGACGCGTGCGAACTGGAGCATCGTCGGCAACAGGTCGACCATCTCCGACATCTCCTCATACACAACACCCTTCGGTAGGCCCGCACCGCCAACGATTAGGGGTTCGTGGGTGAGCGAGTCCGAGAGTCCGGATGGCCATTTTTCTATCATGCCGTGGTCACCGAGGTACTCCCCATGGTCAGTGAAGAAAAGCGTGACGGTCGAGTCCCAGTGGCCCAGCGCCTTCGTACGCTCGACTACGCGGCCAAACTGGTCGTCCAGCCGGGAGATCATGCCGTAGTAGGTCGCCATCACTTCGGCCCAAATCTCAGGCGTCGCGCGATGGGTGCCATAGCGCTCGCGGTCGAGTCGCATGTAGCGCGGCTCGTAATCCGTCTTTCAACGCAGTCAATATCATGTTTGATCTAGGACAAATCTGACGGAAGGCACCTTGTCTGCCGGCTTCGTGGGTTGCCGCATCTGTTCGCGGTTGTACATGGAGAAGTACGGCTCCTCCACCTGGAAAGGGCAGTGAGGGAAGATGAGCGGCATGAAAAGGACCCAAGGCTTGTCAGTCGGCGGGTGCTCCAACCACTTCAGCGCGCCCTTCACAACCGCATTATCGTAATCTAGCGCCTCATTGGGAATTCTGAGTCCCTTGTAAAAGAGCCTCTTCCAGATGTCCTCCTTGTCATCGGGTTCCGCCTTGCCGCCTCTTGCAAAGCGTGGGACGAACTCGGGCGTCTCGAGGAAACCGTACTCGTCCAGAGACATCCCTGTGACGTTCGGCGCAAAAGTGTCACCCCGGGGCGCGAGACACGCGACGTGATGGCCCCCTTTCTCCTTCAAGGACCTGAAAAGATTGGGTTCCCAGGGCTTGATGAGGTTCTCGAGGGAGCGGTGACCCGAGACGTGCGGATAGTTGCCGGTGAACATGCTGCAGCGGGACTGGGTGCAGACGGAGGCTTGAAAGAAGCATTTGTGAAGCGGGTGCCTTCTGCCGCGAAGTTGTCGATGTGTGGCGTCTCAACGATCTGGAGTGATATTAGTGTTTGGGGCACTTGAGGCGACGAGAGAGAGAGAGCGTTGACCTTGTTGCCATTGCAGCCCAGAGAGTCGTAGCGAAGCTGGTCCGGCATGAAGATGATGAAGTTGGGCTTGCCCACCTTCAGCCTGCTGGGCTTAGAAAAAGGCCCAGGTCGAAACTTGGGACTCTGAAATGTGAAGTACTCAAGTGGGATTCGTCAGGTCTCCGGCGACTGAGTATATGGCTGCGACTCTAGGTAGATATAGGAGAGCAAGAGCTCTGCCCCGCGACCTCGCCATGTCCATGGCTGTAACATGAAAACCCACATCTCATCTCCATTGACCAAACACGACTGGTTAAGGCGGCATTTGAACAGGCGATGCACTTCTGGTTGTCGCACAGCCGACACCCGTTGGTGATATCCGGCGAGATCCGATGGAAGTGGGTCTAAAATTGGGCCCCAAGCACCGACGGCACCGCTCGACCAAAGTGTGATCTGATTTGGGTTCAGTGACGATCTCTTCGAGAACCTGGCTAAGAGACATTTTCAGTAGATGATCAACCGATTAAAGGTGTCGATTCGCAGCCTTGTAGATCCATCGAATAAGCAACGTCTGTATATGCAGGTGATAGCTATCGGATAGATGGATGCAAATAGCTTGCCGCGAGTGCGTATCTGCTGACCTTGATTAAAAGCGGTCGGCTGCGAATCAGACGAACCGCTGCTGTAATTACCCGATGATCCGTTGCAGGTTTCATCAACTAGAAAGATTCAACGCAGTCAATCAAGCGTGGCGATACAAAAGCAAGCGAGACAACTTGAAACATGAAACTTGTACGAGAACGGTTGAATTATACAGCATTAGAATATACGGATATTCTACAGCCCGACGATCGCCTCCACCACACGGTGAATCCTGTAGTTCACACCGCGGGACAGGCCTGCCGGGGTGGTCGTTATATATACATACGTGATAATTTTGCGCCCAGAGCCGTAGCCGTATCCAAAATTGCCCCGGCACGACAAACTCCTCAAACGCAGCCGGTCCTCCGTTTGTGTTTGGTGCACAGGTTCAAAGTCATCGGTGCGCAGGGTATAAGGTGTGTCTCGTCGAACGCCATGCCATACAGAGAAAAATGCTGAATAGTTTGTACAGCGGGTGCCGATCTGTACGGGAGTTGTCCGGGCTATTGGACAATCGAAAGTAAAATTCCGGCTCAGTTGTAGCTCGGTCGCTTAGTTGAAACGCTCCTTCTCCTTGAGGCCACCGATCGAGTCAATGTCGACGGTGTAGAATTGCGACTTGCTGTCCTTCTCGTAGGCAGGCAGCTGCTCGTCACGAACGGGCTCGAGGCCAACGGAGCCGCCGTCACCGACGCGAACGACCAGAACGCGGCCGCTCTTGGGGCGACCACCCTCATCCTGCTCGTCGGGGAAGGTGATGTGGATCTCGGGGACGTTGTCGGGAGAGTGAGGGGCGGACTGGGGGTTCTGGAGCATGGGAGAGCGACCATCCTGGCCGATGTACAGGACGCTTGAGCGGCCGTCCTGGCTTGTCTGGATGGTGAGGTTGTGGTGGTTTCTGGCGCCGCCCTTTACTTCGTGGTAGGTAGGCAGCATCTGCTCTTGCATCCTTTGTTGTCTGCGCATGCGGCGCATGAGGAAAAGTGTGGAGATGAGAAGGAGGGCGAAGAAAAGGAGGGCGAGGACGACGATCATGAGGTTGAGCATGTCGCCGCCGTCGGAGTCATCGCCACGGCGGACAACGATGTGAGAATCGCTGCGGCGGACAATCGGGGAGGAGTTGCGAGACATGAGGTTCTGAATAGAAGGCATTGTGTCGGTTTCGTGACGCTTAGTATTACTGAATAACCCTTGTAGTGGAGTTGTCGTAGGGCGGCAAGGGAGCGGTATTCGAGATAATTATTGCAGAGGGAACTAAACTATAGAGCGGCATCTTATTAGCATGGCGGAACGGGGAGGTATCAATTGTTGTTTGATGGTGCAACGGCATGAAAGACATTCTGGGGCATTGTCAGGCAGTACAAAGGGCAATCGAAATGTTCGGAATCTCCTTCGTCTCACCGGCCAACGGCCCAGGGCTTAGGGCAGGCTATCCGGGGATCGTAGGGTTGTCGAAGGGGTCTCGCACGTACGTAAGGGATTAAGTTCTCTCTTGGTGGGCCGTCAGAAGAAGTCGTAAAGAATGCGCCTGTCTTGCGTGTCGCGGTGTTATTTTTGGGTTGGTGGTTTAGATTTTCGTTTCGTAGGATAGTAGTGATATTAACGATTGGACGGAAGACAGCGAGTGAGTGAAAGCTGGAATTCCAAAGGGAAAGTACTAAGAGAATGACTATAGGGGTTTGGTAGTAGAGAGCGAACGACAACACGGTCCTGCAACGTAACAGCAAGGACGACGGAGATTGAACAAAGTTGTTGAAGGGAAAGAAGAGGAGAAGAAGGATGTAAAGGGAACGAAGGAAAGGACATGTCCTGGAAATGAGAGACAGGGGTGGTCAGCCTAGGCCAGAGCTATGCGGTGTGGACAGTTCGTGGTGCTGGTTCTGGCTGAGAGCACTGGGCTTGCAGGGCGCCAGGAACGAACGATGGAGCCATTCCAATTTTGGGAAGACACCCATGAAGGATTCGTTGGCTTCTATCTATAGGCCGTAGTGGTAAAATTGTAATGCATTTGGGACCTGCATAGCACAGCACAGGGCGGCAAAGCTCTCTCCACGCCCCTCCCCCCTTACGATTGCTTTCTTAGTGCCGATTGAAAGCACAAATCAAGGGGAGAGAAATCACCAACTTCTCCTCTTGCGAGATGTGAACGGGCGGAGCGGAAGTTGGAGCCTCCCATCTTCCCATCCTCGGAACCCATACTACTAGTTCGGTCCACATTGAACCGTTGGCAAAATGGACAAAATGGACCTAGACGCGGGCGATTACTCCATTCTGGCCAGCACAGCCCATGGAATCCATAGAGTGATTATGGGATGGAAGCAACGGTCCAAGATTTAGCCAGCATCTGACAGGCGTGAGCGATTCGTCAACGGGCGGCTGTAATTTCCGCCATTGGCCAATAGTAGCAATCGGTGCCTGGAAACGATGAGGCCACCCGTGCAGACGCCGCGACTCGGCGCCGGCCATTGGGTGGCCGTTGGTCATTTCCAAGAACTAAGCTCATCGTGCCCCTGCAAGGGAACGTGGTCCGTGAGCTCGTGTGCAAGATTGAGTCGCTATTTGTGGAGATCCAAGTCCAGCACGCGGTCTAGCGTCGTGATGACATCCATTTCGAGAAGGCAAGAGCGTTAGCAACAATAAACAAGTCCCAAAAAGAATAACAATCTTACGGCACTTCAGCCATAATCCATGAATGCATTGTCTGTACAGAGTACCACCAATCCATCGTTCAATTCCATCATTCAACAAACTTCAAAGCATTGTCGCATCTCACTCATCGCTCTGAGTTTCCTCCCGGTCAACCGATCGCGACTCGCCGCTCGCTTCCTTCACCCCTCTCGCTTCCCCTTCTCGTCTCGCCTCACATCACGTCTTTTTTTCCGGCACCTTACCCTGCCGCACCAAGCTCATGGGCGCCGACGCCTATTCTGCTCGATCTCAACCACATGTCTCGCAATCGCGACAAACAACGTCTCCTGTCAGTCAGCCTTGGTCTGGTCTGTCTCCTGACCGTCCTGAAATGACAACGACAAGCACAAACTGGCTGCTGCTGTCCACATCTGTCCATCGTCATGGTCTCTTAGGCAAGGCCCACGATGCAAATGTCAAACCAAGTAAATCCTCGGTCCTCTTCCCCTCCTTCTTCTAGAAGGACATGCGGGATGCTTTTCATCTCTTCGGCTTCCACCTTTTGGCGCCGGGCGCCGGCAACCTCCCGATGCCAGAAATAGCTTCAACGCTCGATTAATTCAGCTCCTTCGGTCCATGCTTATGGAGCACGGCCCACATCATGACTCCAGCAAAAGAGCCTCGTCATCCTTGGTCCACGCTTCTCGTTGCCCTATGCACAAAATTACGACATGCGAATGGACACGTTGGGCACTCCAACGCCCTCGCCAGCCACTATCCATCGTTAGTTGCACAAAGAGTGCAAATTTCCCAAAATTCCGCCCTGTCCTGGTCGCAGCAATCCAAGCATAGCCTTTTCACCGGCTCCGCCTGCCGGCTCCTACTATCGCAGATCATCCTCTTTGGGAAGATTCGCGGGATTTTTCTGGGATTAGAGCCTCTGAAGAACAACGACACGAGACATTCATCTCCTTCATTACCGAACCTTATGAAAGAAATCGACATTGCATTGCTGTGTAATGCATCGAACACCTCCATTTTTCTGAGCTATCCATGTTTTTCCGAATCTGATGCAACCCTGCTTCTAGGTCACCCCTTTTGGACATCGCCGCCACGACCGAAGCCACGACCGAAGCCACACCTTAGCATTGGACCTCGGCATGTCTCCATTGAATGTCAATTCGGTCAGCCGATTTAAGTGGGTCATTCCGATTCCGACGGCCGACATATCCGCCGCCTTATCCCGTTCTTGCGGGCCGGTCTAGGGTCCACTAAAATACATTCGCCGGCCGAGGACAGTCAGATACGATAAGTGAGGCCGACGAGGCCGACCAGGAGCTGAACCAAGTTCTGCCGCGCTGTCGCCAAGCCGGATGTCTCGAATCCAATCGCCTTCCCTCCTACGGTGACAGCTGTGCGAAGTCCCATTCTTGTCTCATACACTAGGCTTAGCTGCGAAACCTCAAATATCTGTCAAGAGACGCTTCAGCGACACCAACGCAATGTCGGTCAGTGGGAAACATCGGGCGGGCTGGAAATTACAGCCGAGGTCCTTCCTAGACAATGCTCGGCAGTATTGGCCCTAATCGTTAACAACTTTGGATTTTTAGTGTAACTGGCGAAACCACTTGGACGACCCGGGGGGGGGGGGGGGGGGGGGGGGGGGGGGGGGGGGGGGGGGGGGGGGGGGGGGGGGGG
>JAOQIF010000324.1:0-84360 GCA_026260285.1 Colletotrichum sansevieriae
ATACCTTCCTCTAATAGATCCTATAATACTATAGTATAGAGGTTGCTAGAGAGGTCCTATAGAGTTATATATCTATTTAGGACTACCTCTATAACTTCTAGTAATATAGAGAGGCCCTCGTAAAGTTAGAGCTCTACTTAGTAGCATCTAAAATATACCTTTTATTCGATCTATAGTTATTACTTAATATCTATACCTTTATAGGGGTTATATATTATTTTATCGATATTACTAGCATGTTATAGTTACGCCTCCTAGGCTTCTCTTAGCACTATAGAGACTATAGCAGTAATAGCCTCTTAGAGACCCTCCTTAACGTCGTTAACTAATATAGGATATAGGACTAGATCGGAGTAACTATCTCTAATAATATAACTAATAATAATACCTACCTCCTTGCCTTTTACCGGGATATATCCCCTGAGATAACGAAGGAGGACGTATAGGCCCTGCATATGAGGTGCTATAGCTATATACTTAACCTCGCAGCCCGGGCCTTTTTATTTAATACTAATAAAGAGACTCTCGAAGCTAAATCTAATTACTACTAGCTTATTAAATAATATAACGATAATCTTAACCTCTAGTATAAGCTCGGGCCTATTAGCTAGCTCCGGAATATCATTAAGTATATCCAGGCCTCTCTATAATAGACCGAATAGTACTAGAAGGCTATAGCTAAGATCGATAGCAACTCTGCTAACTTCTAGATCTTCTCCGAGTCGTCCTATAAGGCCTAGCTTATCCTGAATAATAATACTCGCTAGAATAGTATATACCTTATAATTAAGAGAGCTATAAAGAAGAAGAACGAGATCTAGTCTTTTATACTATTAAATAATAATAATAATAATATTAAAAAGTATATCCTAGAAGTAGATCTACTATCTTCTAATAACTAGAAGGTTCTTGCTAAGATAGGTATAATCCTAGAGCCCTTTTATTATTAAACGAAGAGGTATAAGGGCTAGGGGGTTAGTAATAGGCATAGTCGACTTTAGGAGGTTATAATAGGCTTAGAATACCTCCTTTCGCACCTTATTAACTAGAAGACCTACTATAACTCCACGATCTCTCTTAATGATCCTTTTGAGGAGTTATAGCTATTATAAACCCGTTTAGGACGACCCTAATATAGTTAGTATAACTAATAAGCCCTCCCTAATCACGTGTGCGAAAACTAGGCATCTCTAGCCTTATAAGCAGCCTCGTGATTCGACTCTCTCGATAAGCAGTAGTAATCCTTCCTCTATAGTAGTATTAAGTAGTTATAGCAGAAGCTCTTTTACTACTATAATAAGTTAGGGGACTCTCTATTGCTTTCTAGTGCGATTATCCTCTATCTATTATTTAGGATCTTATATTTATAAGATATATAGAGTAATAACTACTAAGAGGGATAGGTTGAGAAGGCTTAGAATATGCTTATAGAGTATTTTAATAAGTAGTATTATTAGTATAGCGTAGAAGAGGATATCCCTAGCCCCGCTAGCCCTGCTATTAACTATAAGGCTCGGGATAATAATAATACTTACTTCTAGCAGTAGGTTAATAGCTAGCGCTAGCAGACCCCACCCCGGATAGATAAGCTCGATCTATATCTCTATTAACCTCTAGAGAAGACCTCTAATCCTATCTAATAGTAGTTAGACTATGCGGAGACCTTCCTAGCGCTCTCCTAGCTCGCAATCGATATCTTTGCTATACTAGCGATAGTAGCTAACTACGAGAGGGCTTTTAGTACTATAAAGTTAACCCTTATATTATAGAGGATAAGTATAAAGCTGGATACTATAGAGAGGCTCTAGCTATTAAAAAACTAGATCAAAAGGGGGGTTATACTGCTGAATAATAGCTTTGGATAGCTGGGTATATCGTGAATAGCTTTATTATATAGGTTATATATTTTTATATAGTAACTTGAATTAACTTATTTATAAGTTACCTAAGGAATCAAAAATACTAAAAAAATCTCATTAATAGCAAGTTTGGGGGTCAAAATTGACTTGATTGCACTTGCGGCAGCGCTGGGTCAGGGCAGATACCTTCTGGGAGCTCTGCAATAAACATATCTTTAGATCCTCCGGTCTTAGTTTCCGACGGATTATGCGAAGACGAGTAGGTAAACGCTAGGTTATCTACAAGCCCCGAAATATCGTGCATAGATAGAAAGCCTAACTCCGGAATCCTATTTCTTTCTGAGATAAAAACGTTAGAGGGAATACTTATATATCCTTCTCTAAGACCTGGGCGGAGAAGGCTATAGAGATGTAGATAAAGGATAGCCCTACCTGCTTCGATCTTGAGCAGATGTTTCGTCTCGTCGATCTTGTCGCAGTTCCTGAATGAGGCCTTTAACGAAGATATAAGCTTATCGTCAGCCTTTGAGGTGTTTAGGAATCGTTTCGCTATCTCTTCCTACTTATAACTAAGCGCGAGGAGCAAATGAAAATCTCTATCCTTCTCCGTAAGGACGTCGTGGATATCGTTGCTAATAACTAGCAGGAAGAGACCTTAGTTAGAAAGCTTTTTAAGATAGGCGTCGTTATTAAAGATGAGCTATTTCAGCTTCTTCTAGTCATCGCTGGTGTTGGTCGCGGCTGAGGTGGCTATTATTGTGAGAGGGTTGTTAGTTGATGGGTTTCAAGAAAGGCGAACGAGAGCTGTCTAACAAGAAGCTTATAACCATCTGATATATAACGGAACAAGCCAAACTATCTTTATAAAGAACACTCAACCCTTAAACTCCGTTTGTGGAGCAAAACCATGTCAAAACCGGGATTGGCTGCTGTAGAGCTGTCCAACAAAAAACGCGCCCGTATTCAGTGTGTTAATCTCGTTCATACCTACCCTGCTGTCGTGGATCCGCTATTTGCGGTCGGTTTCGGCTTGAATTCGAGACGTACCGTGATCCCTACGGGCCGTGGGTAATGCCCCACACCGTCATGTCCAAAAACGCATCCGATCCTCTCGGGCAACATGCTCATACAAAGTCTAGACCCAGAGGAACGTATCTGCGGGACGAGCCGATCCACAAGTGGATGCTGTGCATAATGGCGGGACGCGCCGCTATCTCTAGATCCGCATCAGAGTCCGCTTTGCGCCTTACACCTGAATAGACTTCACTTGGAGACGATATCGGCTTGTAATAGCAGCGGCAAGTATAATGAATACCCAACTCGTAATGACTACTTATGACATCCCCAATCAGCAACTGTGGCGCATTCCCAGACCGAGTCCCACACTATTACCGCGCTGCTTTTCGCTTTTGCCCCGTCGCCCGCCTTAAGCTGCCTTCTGACCACCTTCACCATCAAAGATATATCAATAATAACAATTAAATGGGCTTCCGCCCTCCCGCCTGACGCCGCGTTAGTTGCTTTATTTGAGCTGTAACCTACGGACGACTCAAAATAGCAGCTATTAACAGGCTACTAGTAACGAGATGAGAATACTGAGATAGCCTGCAGCGGCACCCGTGGCGCCGGGTAGAGGCGGCCTCTGCAGCGGTTCCACGAAGTGTTAGTTGCTGCGAACTTCCTCCTTATAAGCAAAGTCAAGCCCTACGAGGGCTCCTTACTTACTAAACGTTCGCAGGACAAGCTCCTAGGAAAGTTCCTAGAAACGCTCGGATATATAAGAGGACGGTCTTGAGCTTATGTATATTAACTCTGGCAATAGTGCTGCGTCGAATACAACTATATGGTATTATCTAAACGTAGCGTAGGAACTATATTTCTGATAACTTTGGCGCTATATAATAGGTGCTTTCCGATATCTCCGATCGGTGCGTGTACCTTTTAGACTGTAGTTATTGGCAATGCGAGCTAACGTCTTCTGTGTTTTTAGTATAGACTATATGTCTGCTAAGGAAGAAGCGTTATATTAGCTAATTAATTCGTCCTTACCTACCCTCAAAGAGCGGTGCGTCTATACCTATTGCTATTACTAAAGTATGCTTACGTCCGGTATCTCTAGTGTCGAGCACCTATCCGTTAAAGTAGAAAACTTCCATAAGATGATTGAGTTAGCCGGGGTAATCGTTATGCCCGAGGCCTTAGATACGTATAGTATGGATTTGGGGGATATGTCTAATCTCGTTAATTTCTAGCTAGGGGGATATGCTTAACTGAGATCGTAGGGATGGGAACGTCTACCGCGCGATTATACTATAAGCGTACTCTGATACTATTATGCTATACGGATTCCGAAAGCATGGATTAGCCTATTATCTACGGATATTGATCCGGGTTAGGTTCGAATCTAGGGAAATAATAGTAGCGAAGATGCTAGCGATAGGCCTCAGAATGGCAGCGGACTGCGATAGCCTGCTAATGCTTAGCAGCGAAGTAGCAGGGATTTTATAAAACTTATATTATAAAATTGAAAATAAATATATTAGGCGATTCTGCCTTGTTTCTTTATATATGCTTCGCAGTTGGAGCTTTGCACGTGCATTCCGGACTGGATGAGAATATAAGAAGATCGTTAATCATAACTGGTGTGTTTTCGACCTCTCCTCACCTACTTCCTTCTTAATTCGTCCTATAAAGCCTAAAATTCAGATAGTTATGCTGGATTAACTGCTACCTAAGCTTATCTACGATATACTCGATGCTTATAGTAACTGCTATATGCTGGTTAACCTCTCGCGGTGCTCTCGGAAGTTTTAGCATACCCTTAAACTGCTAATTTACTAGTATAACGTTTAATCGGAAGGCTGCTCTGCTGCTCGATAGGCAGTCCTTTACTTTTGTAGATAAGATATGGCGCTACGTATTATCGAAGCTTCGATATCTATGGGGATAGATGTATAAACCTCCTAATTCGATATCACGGCGAATAACATCTTTCCTAGGCAGTGCGTCATGAGGCTGCTATTAAGACTGCGTATATCCCCGTCTAGGCTGTTGCTATTTGCTGCAGCAGTTCTCAAGCGAAAGGAGGAAATCACTGCTTCTCTCCTGGATATATAAAGCGGTGCGGTATCCTACTGGGAAAGGCTGCTTGCTCTGGAACTTATGATATATCTAAGGAATTTGATAAATAATAGGTTAGTTACGGAGCATTATTTAGCACCTCTTCACATCGCCTCGGCTACCGGTCTTAACGTCGTTATTAAGCAGATACTCAAAGACGCGCTAGCTGCTGTGCGGGTGATAGATGTATATAGCTGCACTCCGCTCTGCTATGCAATAAGGTATCCGCTTATAACTATTTCAACTATTTAATTACTTCTCTAATATGAAGCTGAAGTTAACGACTATATTATCTTGGAAGGTTAGGCGGTATCTCTTCTGGAATACTATTGCAAGAAGGGTCTGTATAGTTTCGCTGTATGTCTCCTTGAACATAGAGCTAGAGGTGACTTGCAATATCTCTTTTGGTTGACTCTCTTGACTTCGTTAACGACGCTTCCGCAACTAGCTAGCTGGAAGAGAACGACTCTGATTAGCAGACTTATCTAACTTAGTGCTAATCCTAACGGCATGGTGCGAGCAGTCGGGAATGGCGAACGGCTACTTCTCTTGGACCTGGCGTTGACGTCGCCTTCTGTAATAAAACGTTTCCTTACCTTGTAAGACGTTGACGCGAATATATAGGACTCTTCCGGTTAGATACCTCTGAGTCGGTTGCTGTTGCAGAATCACCCAAATTGCAAGACGGTCGAATTGCTCCTGAAACACGGCGTAAAACTATAGCTATACTTATTCGACGAAATCATTGGACTCTTAACTTTCTAGATATTTAAGGAGCTTATAACGATGCTTTCACGCTATGCAAGTACCCTCGATCTGTTCCGGCTTCTTTACCTTCACTGCGAGTTGCACACGGCAAAGGATAGTATAATGATACGTTTCTTAGCTTCAGCTGCTCCGTAGTCTAGAGTGCTAGCACGAATATCTAACGACGACCTTCGCGATATTCGAAGAGGAGACGTTTTTCTTTTGATATATTATTTCGATTTTGGTCTAATGCTATCGGACCCTACTCCTTGAGATGAAAGGAAGGGAGCGTTATATAAGCTAGAAGATCGTTAATAGCAGCAGAGTCTTCTTAGCTAAGGTGGAATAGCAGGGCGATTTCCATAGTGTCTTATATTAAAAGGATTAAAAATAGAATATGTCTTTCAGCAGATGTTATCAAGCGGATTATATCAGAAGATTTACAACAAAATACATCATACTAGACCAGGCTGCACTATTACTACTTGCCTCTGCTGCTCTCACCATGCTCGTCAGCTTGGTAGCAAGTCTCGTAGACGACATCTCTTTGACCGCCGTATGACTGGTTTCATTACCTTATCGCGTCCATCCTTAATAGCCTAATAGTCCTCAGCAATTGCCCGTGAGACATGGATCATATCACTCTCAGACTCTCATGACCGATAGATTAACTTGAGCCAGGAAATATACAGGTACTATATGTAATGCCTTCTGACGTTATCTCATAATTCTCAACTTTGGGGATCCCGGCGATGACTAACGATGCTGCCGAAAGCCAGTCATGTGCGTAAATAGGCGTGTCCTCACTGAACTCTGTGTCCTCACCGTCCGTGTAGAACGCGATGGCCTTTTTTTTGCGACGCCGGCAAGGTAAGCTGGTGACCGCCTCCGCGAAAGCTTTGCGCGAGCATCCAGTGGGGATTCCTCCATCCAGGGGGCATTTTCGCACACTGGCGGAATTAGCTCCCGCTGCACAGACCAACTGACCATCTGATGAGCCAGTCGTTGCTCTCTCAACACGTCTGCGGATCTTCACTTGAGAGGCTAATTTCATTGCAGGTTATGGATCAACAGTCCAGGGCGCAATAATCAGTCCCCCAAGCAGGCCCTAAGCAGGGGTTCCTGCGAGAAGGTCCACCACACAGTTTTCACATTAAGGGCGTGAGCCGCAAACTGATTTCGACCGTGACAGCACTAGATCAATTTGCTGATGTGCATGGGGTAGCGCGCCCATGCCTCTCGGGAACGGCCGGAACTGCCCCACTTCCAACACTAGTTCCGCCGCCAACGCCCGCAGATAAGGTGGGGCCTCCGGAGCGGCGATCGGTACACTCTTTTCGCGACCAAGCAGCGACCGTGCAGCTGCGACATTGCCACCACTATCACCATCGCCATCGTCGTCTCTGTCGTAGTTCCTTCTTGAGCAGGATGCACCTAGATATGCACGCGACATGTCTGCTAGTAGCTGGTCCTCTGTTGATGAAGCATGACTAGCGCGGTTGGTTTGTCACTCAATAACTATGCCAAGCTATTAGCGGGGAAGGTCAAGATGACTCCTATGATCTATTTATGCCAGCCAACCGTCGTATAGATAACTGCAAAGTATCACATAGCATAGTACTCAGTTATTATACTCCGATTGCTGCTTGACTTCAGTAGTGCTGCGAATAAAATTCGGATGAAGGAGATAGGCATTAATAATGAGATCTTTTTTTATCAGGTACTTCTGTGGTCGTGATCTTGATCGATAGCAGGGGCCAGCTAGCGAAGTGCTCATGGATTTTCAGTCATCTTCACACGTCCTCTAGATCTCAGCAGCGTGAAGTCGGTATTGCTGTGTGCACAGTTGAGAAATGATGGGGGTGCGAATATTCCCTGTTACCGCCTCAATTCGTCTCTAGTGACTAAAGATAGCCAGGGCTACGACACTCTCTCCATAATCTCCGCATTATACTTATTCTCTCATAGTATATGCCTTGATCCAGAACTAAGACTACAGGAAGATGCTATAATTTGATGACTTCTACGGTTTGGTTAGGTTATATAGGACTAAATTATACCTCTGCACTAGTTACCCTAAGCGTTAGTATATTGTCTTCATAAGAGCTATACGCTAGATGGTGATAGGAATATACCTCGACGAAGACCTTCTGCAGTTCTATTATCGCCACGTTCCTCCCTAGACACTTCTATTTCCCGTGCCTGAGCACAATCTTAAGCGTTCCTTCCATCAGCTTTAACCTCTTCGCATCTACCTCAAGCCACCGTTCCGGTCGGAACTCGTCTCCATCCTGTCCCCAGACTTCGACTTAGCGGAAGATCCCCTACGTCCCGTATCCGACGCAAGTCCCCTCTGGCAGGTATACGCCTTTGAAAGTGTTGCCGCCTCTAGGTAGTTCTTTCGACATCTGGCTAGCAACCGGTAGATAAATACGCAAGCCTTCCTTAGTAATAGCCTATAAGTAACATATCTTTCGCACCTCTGCTTCTTTCACAACAGGCTAAGAGACCTAAGAGCGTTCGATTTCTGCACGAAGCGTCGCTAGTATGCGCGGGTTCGTTATGAGATAAAGCAACGTAGCATAGATCGCGGTAGCTGTTGTGACCGATCCTGTAAGTCTGCTAGGTGAAGTTAGCAAAGGCCTCGAAGTAGAATATCTAAGAAAGCTTAAAGAGCTGCATATCTGCATAAAGATTTCTAAAGATATCTCCTCTTCTATGAGGCCGTGCGCTATAAAAGAACCGAGCATATCCTGCTTCGACTTCTTGTTCGGTCCGAAGCGTTCGCTAGCAATTTCTTTCGCTATACTATTAATATTAATTAGCGAGGCGCCCCTTTGAATATATAAATAGCCTATAGAATAAAGGCTAATACTAGCTCCTAGCTAGGCACGGCTATCTAATATATACTGTATTAGCTTACTGAGGCTAGTAGTATCACTTTCCGAAGGCAATAGCCGCTAGAGCCCTAGCCTTAATAGCATAGTAAGTAACGAGGGAAGAACAGTTGCAACTATAATGCTTAGCATTTTCCGCTCAATTGTGTAAATATACCCGTAGACGTCCGAGTCGGACGCCAGATTGCTAAACGGGTTGCCGAATGCGAGATTAGAGATAATATTAAGGGTGAAATACTGCGCCTTTAACCCGAAATCGAACCGTTTGTCCTCGGAGATATACATATCTATTAGGCGCATGATATGGAGGACGCTGCTATCTATCTTATCTTCAAGATCAATGACTTCTTTGCCGTAGTTGTCAGTCGCCCATGAGAATAGATTAGTATCATAGGACGTAACCCACCCCTCCCGCCATCTGAGACCGAAGCTTGCCGTGCGTCGCGTCGTCCCTTCTAGATAGCATATTATTATGCTAGGGGTCTAGTCGCATAGCATAGTACTAGTCTGAATAAGTGTACTTCGTGCGCACGCTGAGCATATGCTTTATGAGGTCCGGGTCGCTCGTGATAACGTCTTTCGGACCGATGCGAACAAGAGATCCTATGCGAGCAGTCAGCAAACTTCGTAAATAGATATCCAGGTAGTTGCACCTACTAGACTTCTGGTTTGCTTTATAGAACTTAAGGTGCATATTACTGCTATATACTGCTTGCAGAAGCTATAATAGAGAAATACTAGCGAGGGGAGGGCTGGGGATATATTATAGCTGCATATACTAGGGAATAATAAGTACGACAGTATATAATAATAGAATCCACGTTAGAAGGCGGGGTAAACGGCGCCATACCACATAGTGGAGTTGAACTAGTTGCGCCGACTGCGCGTGTTTAATAGCGGATGAGTAGTCAATAGGTAGTATTTGCTGCTGAAAGAAAGGAGTAGGTATAGTCAGATGGTTGCTATTTTTTATCACCTAGTACTACGGGCTTTATATATAGGGATGAGATTATTAAGTAGTCCGCGAACGTGCTGCATTCTATTATAACTACTGCTATTTATCGAGCTGAGGTTAGTATTAGCTTTATATAATATAGCCTGCAAGCTATTTGTGCATATTAGTATTGAAACTAAGTCTTTTCTCAGGAAAATTCCTCGTTGGTGCTCTTGAGGTGGATGCCGCCGGACGATTCGCAACGTCGCAGAATCTAGCTTTTGTATGCGAGCACTCTCTGGACATTTTCTTATATGCCTGTCCTGTAATCGCTGGACTGGCACGCTACAAAAAGAACGTTGAAGTTAAACATGGCCAGGTGTTGTTTCTGCGCCTTCACACATATATATACAGTATGTAAGTTTACGAAGACGTCTCGTCAGAAGCTGTCTGCTAGCCATCGACACAGTCCCAGACAATGGGGTGCAATTCCTCGAGACCAACAGGCAGCCCACAAGCAGATATAGATCAAGGCTCATCTACTCACTACCCGCTGGCCATCATCCGTCCGCCTCGATACGCATACAACGAACACAATGAGGCGTGCCGCGTGCTACGGCCTTGGGATAGTCAAGGCGGGAAGTCTCGCGGCTTCAATTTCGTTATCTATATCATAAATAACAACATAATTAATAGCTCGCAGAAGCTAGCCCAGGCCAAGCTGCTGAGCTACATGCAATAGTTAGCGTCTATCCATAGACTTCGGGTTCTGGTCAAGTGCCTTGATTACCTATTGGAAACAGATGACGACCTAGATATAGCAGAAGAGAGACAGCTATACCTAGATATGCTAGCAGCTGTAACTAAAGTAGATATCGTCTGTATATAGGATGATAGACCGGCGGCAGCTATCCACTATAGCGTCGAAGAGCTCAAGACTGCTGAGCATCGGATTAGTGCTATTATCGAGAAGATCCGATAGAATAGGGATATAAGCGATATTAATGTTAAGAACTAGGTCGAGCCAGAGATTGTTGCTACCCTCGCTCGGTTTGCTAAAAGCTAGGGCTTAGACGAATTCGTGGAGATGCACGAAAAGATTATAAGCGAGCTGCTAACGTTGAATATAGCTAGCATATTGAAGTTGCAGGCCTAGTTTATCCTATAAGCCTAGATTGCCTATGCAAGTCTAGCTAGTAATAACGGAGCGATGCCGACTATCTCCATTAGCTTTATTCCAGACCAAATCCCTAATATAACCCTTATTAATATTAAAAAGCAATACAGGGCGCTATTTGTTCTGTTAGCGAGACGCATCAAGGAGTCTGAAAAGTCGCTACGCTAAGACCTCTACACGATATAGCTTATCTCTCTTAGCACCTCTTATAGCAAGGGTAGATAGCAGTAGAAAGAATTAGACGACCTAGGGCAGGCTGGCATAGATATTATTAACTATCTCCACCTGGACGCGGGCTAGGTAGTGCTACGTAGCCCCGGCCCGCTCCTCAGCTGGAAGATGCTACTAGGGTCTATAGGCCCTACTGCCGACCGAGCTAGGGCAAAACAATAGTCGGAGGCGGGTTTATATGGCGCAGGAGGTTTCCAGGTGACCCGCGAGGACATGGATTCATGCGTTTGCCAGAGACTAGGGATCGCTCCCGGCGTAGAATATGTTCAACTAAGCCAGGATGGGTAGATAGAAGCAGCCGTCAATGCGTAGGACCTGTTATCTTGTCAGTCATGCTGCTTTCTAAGCGAACGTTGTGTTTTCATGTGGACGACTTGGTAAGAGGACGGAATGAAGAGGCATAAGCCAGTGTAGTGAGTTACTTAGTAGTCTCTCAGTCTTCAGTTTGCGACTGCATTTTGTAAAGCCACGCAAGGGTCCCAAAACATCGTTCAATTCCAACACACATGCATTGATTGTTCTTCTGAGGCCCTGCGGCACCACGGCTTCTGCTCACACTAGATCTAATGACACCTGGAATGCTCTCCTGCGATCCTACTGCGTACATTGCAGGTGAACGCAGGCATGCATTCGAGGTCTAAATTTACGTCACATGAGCATTGAAAAGAGGGAAAGAGCGATGAATCGCCCCCCTAAGAAAAGGCATGTGGCGTTGGCTTGCTGGTCGATCATGGCATTACTGGTCACTTCACCTACGAGGATAAATCGTCTCTAGCGTCCCCACTTCCCCTAATGCTATCGATGCAGGTCCAGATTCAACCCTGCATATGTGGGGTTATATCATCCTTTGAAAACATTCATGTAGTTGCAGGGTTGTGCTGTAGCTGGCATTGTATCAGCCGAGTCCAGAACTGCCTTGAGCCAAATCGTTTCCTTTCCCCACCGCGCGATCAAGAATGACTAGGTGGAGCATACCTTAGCATGACAACCCAGGAATAGGCGTGGGATTTTGACTACCGGAATGTCACAAACGGGGTATAGTGCAGAGTAAAAGAGTTAGTATAGATAGGTGCAAAGTTATAATATTTATTCTTCTCTAACCCTCTAGTCTACTATATAAAAGTACGTGAGGATTAGAGGACTTATCTAAGGAGCTACCTAGTACCCCCTACCTATAGATTTCCCTAGGATAGCTTATTACCCGGGGTGCTACTAGTATTCCCCTTCTATAGACTCCTAGCATAGCTTATTATCCGAGGCGCTACCTAGTATCCTCCTTCTATAAACCCCTATAGGGTAATCTAGTAAGTCTAGTAAGTCCTTTCCCTTATAATCTTATCTAGGCTTATAATATAATCCCCCCTCTCTAAACTAGTCTATCCTTAGACTAGGCTACTCTATAGTTATCTAGAGGGTACCTAGTATCTAATTAGTTACTTCTTATAAGCTTTCTTAGTTTATAGTTCCTATAGGTCTAGAATTTAGTATCCCTAGGTCTAGCTATATAACTCTTCCTTAAATAGCTAAGTAGCTTAGAGGAGTAATTAGCTAGTAGTAAAATATATTATCTTCTACTCTAGCTACTCTTATAGCTCTATACCTAGGTATTAAGGGACTTTATAGGTTAGAGAAGCTTAAAAGAGCAGTTAGCTAGTAGTAAGGTATCTATCCTCTACCCTAGCTACTCTTATAGCTTTCTATATAAATAGTTTAGAGAAGCTTAGAGGAGTAGTTAGCTAGTAGTAAGGCACCTATCCCCTACCCTAACTACTCTTATAGCTTTTTATATAAAAAGAAAAGTAATTAGAAGCGCTTAGAGGAGTAATTAGCTAGTAGTAGGATATCTATCCTCTACCCTAGCTACTCTTATAGCTCTCTATCTAAAAGGTCTAGGGCTACCTAGTAGTTATCTAAATACTTATAGCTAAACTCCCTCGCGAGGGTTATTCCTTCCTTCGCAGGATTACGCTAAAACGTTTTATTATTTAGGCTTATTTTTATTACTTTAAATTCGCCCTCTGAATTATTATATTTTCTACTTATTATTATATTTTTAGTAGCTTTATAGGGGTAATAAAGATATTCTCCCTCTAGGGGTAAAAGCGTTTATTATTATTATATAGGGGTTTGCTAGTTATTATCTAGTAGTTATCTAGTGCCTCCCTATTTATAATAGGGTTAAATAAAGCTAAATAATATAATAATCTAGGGATTATCCTCCTTTTAGCTATATAGAAAGCTAACTTTAGTATTAAGTTGAAAAAGTATAAATATTATTCGAAATTTCGCCCTACTTAAAATCCTTCCTCTTACTTCTTCAGATTTATAATATTAATAAGTTACTATTAGTCTCCCGCTCTCCTATTATTAACTTTATCTTAATTATTATACTACGAATCTATTATTATATCTTCTACTGCTAATAATACTGCTCCCTTTCCTGCTAGTATACTAGATGCTTCCTATATCCTAATAATAAGTGAGCTCCAGGGGTGCTCCTGCTGCTGCTACCTTCTAGCATAGGCGAAGTAAGAGCCTCCTAAAGGCGATATCCCTGAAATTAAGCTCTTTATAAGCTTAATTATCTATTTCGAGAGTAATAGTAAGTATCTAGTCCTTAGCTAGTGCTTATCTAGTGCTTCGCTAGTTTAGCGTTAGAATTTATTACTAATTTATATAATTTTAGACGCTTTAACTAAATATAAGCATTATACTAAAATATGTAATAGCAAAGCTTATATTAATATAGGTTTTGCATATTATTTCTAATACTTAGCTGCTAACTCCCTATAGCCTACCTATCGTATAATAGGCGCTACTAATAAGCTCAAGCGCCTTATAGACGAGGGTAGTTCTAAGCCCGATATTCAGGCCTAGTATGCTAAAAATAAGGTTAGTTATCTAGTGCCTCCCTAGTGCTTTACTATTAGTATCTAATTATACTTAGGAGGAGATCCTCGCTGCCTAGCTTATAGTAAAGAAAGCCCTCTAGGCTAAGAAGAATAACGCTAATATTACGCCTAAGAAGCATAAGGCAGAGGAGGCTAAGATCTCTATAGAAATAGAGGACCGCTAGGTAGCTACCTTAGAGGAGGCTACTACTTATTAGTAATACCTCTCTAAGGAGGTGGAAAAGCAAACCGAATTATTATGCAAGTAATATAAGGAGCTCTGCTATTACTACTTAGAAATAGAGCGGTTTACTAAGCGTTAAGTAGAGGTATAAAAGTCCTAAGCTATATATACCTAGGAGTTAATCAACTCTTATAATAAAGTTATAAATCCCTATAAGCCCTGCTAATACCTCCTTAGTGCTTATCTAGTCGATTTCTAACTTTTTTAGAATTACGAGGTTATTATTACTAACTCTAGTAGCGAGGATAATAGCTCTAATAAGATAGGTGCTAATACCTAGGGGATTTAAAATTTTTTAAGAGCGCCCCTAGTAGGCTGCTAATAATCTCTAGGTAGTGTTATTACCTTTAGGCATTTTCTTTTTCTTATTTTCTCGCTTTATTAGGGGGCCTTCGGGCTAGTGAATTCGAATACCTAGCTAGTATGCCTAGTTTCTAACTACTAACTAGTTACTTATTAAATCGTGCGGGGATTATAATATTTCTACCTGCAATTTAGCTTCGTAGTTATTTCTTAAATTAATAGATATATTATATTGCAGTTCCTATGAATTATCTAGTTTACTATAGCCCTTCTATTTAATAAGGTACTAATAGTTCTATCTAGGGCCCCTATAGGTAATAATATAGTCTACTATATAGATATTATCGTTATTATTATTAATTAGGATTTCTCGTAGTAGGATAGCTAAGCTAAAAAAAGGTTCTAGTTATATAGGCGCGAAAATATTATAAATTCGGTAGTTTTTATCTATTTATAGCTTATACGCTTATCCCCTATTAATCACCCGTTAGATCCTAAATAGGCCTAGGTATTTATTAGAAAGTTTTCGAGAAGGCTGCCTTTGCTTAATATTTTTAGTCGAAAGTAATATAAGGTCTCCTATAGCGAAAATAATAGGGGTCCTCCTCTAATTATAGAATTTGCTATATTTTTTATTATATCTATAAAGCAGGTTAGTAATAGCTAACCTCTAGGTGAATAGACTCTAAACTCTATCGAATACTACTAGGACTACTAAGCCTTTTTATTAGAGTTCGATATTATTAGGTCCGCAGGGAGAATATCCTATTAGTAGTTTAGCAAGTAGTATCTTAGTAGCCTTATAATAGGAGTTATTATAAATAAATTGAGCTAGGTCAAGCTATATTACCTAATTATCCTAGTTAATATTGCAGAAAGCTTATAAAAAGTGCTTAATGCTCTGATTTTAGTATTCTATTTAGCTATCGGTTTAGGGGTGAAAGGCGGTACTAAGTTTCCTCCTAATAACTAGCAGGTAGCATACTTCCCCCTAAAAATTGCTAGTAAATAGCGATCCTTAGTTAGATATAATAGCTTCTAGGAGCCCGAATATAAGGAAAACATATTTAGTAAGTAGTATAGCTAACCCGTTAGCTATAAGTAACTCCCTAGTAGGGATATATAAGGAGTATTTCGTAAATCGGTTAATAATAATAAGAATACTATTATAAGGCTTATTCCTTGCTATAAGGGATAGTAGCAATTTAGTAATAAAGTCGATCGATATTTGTTAAAAGGGCCGGGTAGGTACTAGTAGGGGTGCAAGTTCGCTATATAGGAGGTAGTATCTCGGTTTCATATGCTGATATATTATATATATCTTAATATATTCCTTTATATTGCTCTTCTATAAATTCCAGAAAAATAACTTCCTAATCCTCTTTAATATCTTAGTAACCCCCTAGTAACCTCCAGATAGTTTATTATAGAACGCTCTAAGGACTTCTTTCCGAAGCGGGTAGTTATTAGGAATATATAAGCCCTTATAATATTATAAAGTATTAATATTATCTAGTAACCACCTTATCCCTCGTTATTCCTACTCCTTATTAATATAAAAGGGGTCTTTTTATTAGGCTATCTTAACTTAGTCCTGAAGCGAGGGTATAAGTTATTTAGGGAAGGTATTTAATAGTTAAGCACCTTATTATTACCTAGTACCTACCCTCCGGATAGTAGGTTAGTTAAATTATTATAAAAAGTCCTATAAGAGCGAATCTCTAGCTTCCTCGATCTCTATATTCTCAGGGGTATAATAAGGTCTTTATAAGAGGCTATTAGCTAGGTTATAGCGACCTAGCTAGTACTCGATTTTAAAGTCGAATATTAATAGGTCTTATAGTAGCTATACCTAATAGCTATTAAGCATCTTCTTATTAGCGAGGTATTAGTAACCTAGGTAGTTAGTAATAAACTAGATATAGTGCTAAGAGTAAAGTAAATAGTGCTGCTACCTTATTACTACCTCTCTAATAGCTAGTAGCTCTGCTTCTAGCGTGCTATACTATAGTTGCGCGCCCTTAAGCTTCTGAGATATAAATGCTACTAGTCTCTATACGTCGCCCTCTAGCTAGCTTAATATCGCCCTTATTACGAAGTCTAATATATTAGTTCTAATGCGAATTAGGAGCGTGGGGTTGAAGTATTATAAAATAAGTACCTCTATAAATAAAGCGCAGAGCTAATAGAAAGCAACTAGTACCTCACTAGTTATAACTAGTTATCCTTTAGCTATATTAGTAAGTCGGTTGGTAAGTAGGCTATAGATTTTGGAGTAATTCTTAATAAATCTCCTATAAAACCCTATGAATCCTAGAAATTGCTAAATTTATTATATTATAATAGGTACTAGCTACTTAGCAATTACCTAGACCTTCTCCTATTCTATAGTAATATTATCTAGTAAAACTACGAACCTAAGAAAGTTAATCTGTTCCTTATGGAATTCGCACTTATCGGGGTTCGTATAGAGGCTATTAGCTCCTAACCAGGTGAGTACCTGCCTCACCGCCCCTATATAGGAGTCTATATTATTAGTAAATATCAAAATATTATCTAAATATATAATATAAATAATATTAACTAGGCCTATAAGTAACTCGTTAATAACTATCTAGAAGGTAGCAGGTATATTAATAAGCCTAAATAGTATAATATAATATTCGTAATAACTATATCGCATGCAGAATGCCGTCTTCTACTCGTCTCCCTCTTAGATCCTCACCTAGTAATAGGTATCTTTAAGGTTAAGCTTAGTAAAGTACTTCGCTTAGGAAAGCTAATCGAGGATTTCGTTAATTAAGGGGAGAGGGGTGTAGTTCTTAGTAGTTACTTAGTTAAGTCCCTAGTAGTCTATATATAACTTTAACTTACCCCTCTTCTATAGAATAAATAGGATTAGCACCCCTATAGACTTATTAATAAGTAAATCTATCCCTTCTATAGGGCTTTATAGATATAGTCCCTCAACTCCTCTAACTCCTTCTTAGCTAGGGGGTAGATTAGTCTAAATAGGGGCTCGGTCCTAGGCTCTAGGTTAATAAAGTAGCTCCTAGTAGTTCCGAACTCTAGTATAGTTCCTACTAGGTTAATATTAAATACCTTTTTAAAATCCTAGTATTCTAGTAGGATCTTTGGTTTAATATCCTTAATATCTTCAGGTTTCTAGTTATACTTCTAATAGGTAGTAGTTAATATCTAGTTAATCTATAGTACCCCTATAAATACTACTCTTACTTTATTTTTAATATATCTAAGCTCTTTTCTAGTTATAATAGGGTAAATACTCTTCTTATATAGGGGAAAGGTCTAGCCTAACTCCCTCTAATTAATATTAGGGTACTCTAATATATACTAAGGGATCCCTAGGATAGAATTATAGCTATTACTATCACTAATCCTAAAGTTATATATAACTATCCGCTAGATACCTATACTATTAGTTATTCGGGTGACTAACTTCTATACGCTATAGTTAGGTCCCTTAGATACCTATATTCCCCTTATAGGTTCTAAGTTATTAGCTTCTAGTTAGGCATCGGTTATAACCTTCTAGTTTATAATATTCTTATTAGCTCTATAATCGATAAGCGTAGTGCTAGTCTTCTAGCTACTTATAAACCGGACTTATATTATCATTTTAAAGCAATATAGCTAGTTGCTATCCTACTGAACTATCTATATAGTTACCTAGTTCTCCTCTAGTTATTCACTAGGGCATAGTTTGCTTTTATAACGGGTATAGCTATATTTCTTATAGTACGGGCACCTTAGTGAGATATAGCCTTTCCTATTATAACTATAATAGATAGTTTCCCTCTTAGTATCTTATAATAAGTCCTTAGTAAGCTCCTAGTAAGTACTAGTATAGCTATAGTCCCCCCTTATAGTCTCGGTCCGTTCCTCTGGATTAGTAGCTTAGCCCTCTAGTTATTATTCCTTATAGTTAGTCCTCTAGTCCCTCACTAGTAGCCTATATACTTATATATTAATTATAAGTTTAGTATTCCTAGCCCTTATATTAAGTTCGAGCTGCGATTTTAGTAATCTATTCGCTATAATATAGTATTAGAGCTTAGGGTCTAACCTAGCTACTATATTAGCTACCTAGATCTCTTCTAGTTATTAGTAGGGGCTCTCCGCCTTAATCCCTTTATAATAATTAATAAAGTTCTAGTATAACTATCCTAGTTGCTAGTATGCCCGTTTAAGCTAAGTTTATATACTAAGGATCCTAGACCCCTTATTAGCTATACTATTAGTTAACTAGTCCTCTATTATTATCTAAGTAATATTCTTCGTCTTATTATTATATCTAATAGAAAGGTATAAGGTCTATCGCTTTACTACTAATCCTTCTAAGTACCTAGTAGTATATAATACTTTCTTAAGGTCTGAGGTAATCTTATTTATTTCGAATTATATATCGAGGTTAAATATAAATTAATTATAGTTAGTCCAGGTACCCCCTTTATATCTAAGCATCAGGAGGTACCTCCCCTAAAGTTCTAACTAGTGCTTCTTCGCCTCGGGGTTGCTACTAATAACTACCTAGTAAATAATAGGGTTATCTATTAGGATTAATAGTTAGCTAGCTCTTAAGGCCTTAAGATATTCTTATTTATGCTTTAATCGACTTTTCTTTTCTTCCTCTTTAATAAGACGATCTAATTTAGCCTCTATTAATTAATTAATTAGTTCCTTATTAGTACTCTCTTTATTATTCTAATTGATAGGTATCTTATCCTAAGTTTAGCTATTTAGTAGCTCCTATCTAGCAGGGGATCTTACCTCCCTAGTAAACCTATAGGTAAGTATTATTATTATATATAGTACTACTCTAACGGTCTATATCCCTATTAGCATAGGTAAGAGAGAAGAACGTATTATAAATAGGGTATAGTATAGAGTAAAAGAGTTAGTATAAATAGGTATAAAGTTATAACGTTTATTCTTCTCTAACCCTCTAGTTTACTATATAAGGATATATAAGAATTAGAGGACTTATCTAGGGAGCTACTTAGTACCCCCTACCTATAGACTTCCCTAGGATAGCCTATTACCTAGGGCGCTATTAGTATTCCCTTTTTATAGACTCCTAGCATAGCCCGTTATCCGAGGCGCTACCTGGTATCCTCCTTCTATAGACCCCTATAGGGTAGTCCGGTAAGTCCGGTAAGTCCTTTCCCTTACGATCTTATCCAGGCTCGTGAGATGGAATTGCGGCCCCAACAACGAAGACAGTCAGATACAGCGAACGGTAGTGTTTTAGCACAGATGACAGATCAGGTCTTGCTTCTTTGGTTTTGTTGCCCCTGGGGCTCGCCGTGGATGGGACGGTCTTGATGAAGAATGAGAATTGTCGGTCTCCATTGCCTACATATATATATATATGGCCAATATCCTCGAATTATAAGTGTTAAACCATCGTACGACAGAGCATCCAAAGTATCCCGCAACACATACGAACAAGAGCATCGCCCGACCTACGCTAGGCAACGAAAGCCAATAGGATTCACCGAAAGAAGCATATCTCTTCATCTTTCTTGGCCAAACGCGACCATACGCGCCGTCGTTTATCATGGCACTCCTTTTGAAATAACGGTTCAAGACGTCGCCTGGCCAACTATTATCAATAAGACTGATGTTATTATGCGGGTGACTACCTCGGCTGTATGCGGATCCGACCTGCATATCTATTGCAGCTACATAGGCGGCGCTATGCCATAGATAATGGGCCACGAGGCCGTTAGCTATATCTCGGAGATCGGCGACGCTATGTCCTCCGTTTCTATTAGGGACTATATAATCATCCCCGATACCATATCTCCAGACCACTTTGAGATAGAACTAATGCTGAAGGAGTATTTTAGCTTCGGCAATAGTGAGATAGGTCTCGGTAGGCTCTAAGGTATGAGCAGTCCGGCTGAGCGCGTCTCCGGGCGCGCTAGGGCTGAGAGCGTAGTAAGCTAACGATAAGATAGGTAGCTGAATATGCGCGAGTCCCTTTTGCTAACACCAACCTAATCCCTATCCTATTAAGCCGCGAGACTACTAACTCAGCTATCGAGCACGACTACCTCACCATATCGGATATCTTCGCCACGGGCTAGGCTAGTATTAACTATACTAGCTTCTAGGCTAGCGATTCTATTGCTATCTTCAGCGCAGGCCCTGTCAATCTGCTTTCAGCGTACTTAGCCATCTTGCATAGGGCGTCTAAGGTCTACCTTATCAACTACGTCGATGAACGCCTCGCGCTCGCAGCATCTATCGGAGCTATCCCGATCAACTTTATATACGAAGATCCCGTTACCTAAATCCTAGCACGTGAGCTACGTGGGGTGATGCGAGTCGTCGACTATATTAGTATAGAGGCTTTGAATTCCGACCTCGAGATAGATAAGAGCGTCGTCGTGCAGCAGATGATAGATATAGCCCATTTCGGAGGGGGGATCGGCTAGCTAGGTATATATAAGTTGTAGGATAGCTCGCTCGGGGCGCCGTATAGCGGTGTTATATTACCTACAATTCCCTTCCCTATCTTAACCTTCTTTAGTAAGGGCCTGAGTTTTAAAACTGGAGCTATAGACCCGAAGGAGTATGCTCCTTAGTTAATTAATCTTATTAATAGTAGCAAAGCCTATCCTAGCTTTATAATTAGCGTAGTTATTAGTATCGAGGATGCGCTAGAGTACTACGACCGCTTCAATAGGAAGAGGGAGGCGAAGGTCGCTATCTACTTTCCGGAATAGACCGGTATAGATAGCTAAAGGTTTGGGTATATATTTATAGAGTACTACGGCTCCTTATATAATTTATACGGATTCCTTTAGATGCCCGGGGCCTCGACTCTACTAATGCATCGCCGAGTGTTCTTGTATATAACGTAGTTCAGATTCGATCTCATCTAAATCTCGGTCTCAGGCCAGCTGGCGAATGCATCCTCGTGAAAAGCACCTGTTGATATCCTGTTCGTGGCTGCGAGCGTTGCTTGCACAGAACTCTAATTGTACATAGTGCTTGATCATGACAGAAGCATGAGGTGGTATAAAGCAGCGCTTCATCGAGTTGCTCTCATAGTGGCATATTGAACTATGCTGCTGCTATTAGCTTAGTCTAGCTATTCACGAGGAAACGTTTACTAGCTATTTTTATTACTAAGAGGTTATTATAAGTAAAGTAAATAAGATATTCGATACTAGCTATACCTTCGGAGACAGAAAGCTAGCAAGTAAACTACTATATTACTACTAGGAACCTAAATTATAGGCATAGCAATTTATAATACTATATTCCTATCTTGCATTTTATAAATACGTATCTATTAACTACGTAGCTAGAAATATTTACTATATTTTCCTAACTTAAGGTTTTAATATTAGCGCTTGCTCTGCTATAACGTTATCCCTACTAGATCTAAATACTAGCAAGCCTATATTTATAGCTAGGGCTTCTAGCTATCTCTGCATAGAAGTTATAGATACTAATATAACTCTAGAGCCGTTATATATCTCCGTTCTTAATAGTTCATATTTTATAGCCCTATTATTGCTATTCGAAAACGTCTCATAAGCTAATTAGGGAAAGGCTTATTTATCGTTATATAGCTATATATATAGAAGAACTCGCACCTACTAGAGGTCACTTTGCTAATAAGGTAAAGCATAGGAGCGGTTATATTATAGTTATTATTAATATGGCATTTAGATCTAACTAATTATACCCGCTAATAAATAGTCTATGCTCAATAGACTCCCTATGATAATTAGTAATAAAATTCAAAAGCAATAGTTAGCTCTTGATATAATATAGGTTTATAAATAAAGAGACCGTGAAGTCGTTTCTTGCTCTCTAATAGATATGCATTAAAACTTGCAGGCTTAGCTCGACTTATAGCATTATATATAGAAGAATAGCTAGTTTTGATCCAGACTATAAAGGTGGGGTGGCAGGTTATATCCAAAATATGCTCCTACTGCCGGATCTCCCGCTAAACGCTAGCGCCATATATGGCTCGATGATCCCCAGAACACACGTGGGGCCCAGAGCCAGTTTCATCTCCTGCATCCTTCATCAACCCTTTGGGCCTTACGGTCTAGATCCAGCACCCTGGTCGTCGCCTGTTCTAGATCCGGTCTAGACCCACCTATCGAGAGCCAATTATAGATGTTTGCTCATTTGGACCCCGTAAGTCTAGTATTTATCCCGCCCTACTATAGCGCCGTAGTAGAGCTAGATAGGAGAAGTTTATCTTCCTACTAGCTGCGAGTAGGTTTATAATATTATTACATAAGGGGCAACCCTACTTCCTTTATTTTGGATGCCTTAGCAGGAGAAGATAATAAATAGAAAGTATAAGTAAGGGGTTCTTTTCCCGCTTAAGGTAAGGAGACCTCTTAGTAGGCTAGGCTTCCCGCCCTATTGCTGAGTTACTATTGATATTATCTTGACGTTGCTATATAGCGATACTATTAGATCTTTCTAATAATACTAAGCATAGTATGCATATTCTATTAGTTAAACATTCCCAGCGATGCTAGGCATAGTATACGTCTTCTGTTAGTCGAACATTCCTAGCGATACTAGGCATAGTTATACGTCTTCTATTAGTCGAATATTCCTAGCAATACTAGGCATAGTATACGTATTCCATTAGTTAAACATTCCTAGCGATACTAGGCATAGTTATATATCTTCCGTTAGTTGAATATTCCTAGCGATACTAGGCATAGTATGCATATTCCATTAGTTGAATATTCCTAGCGATACTAGGCATAGTTATATATCTTCTATTAGTTAAATATTCCTAGCAATACTAGGAATAGTATACGTATTCCATTAGTTAAACATTCCTAGCGATACTAGGCATAGTTATATATCCTCTATTAGCTAAATACTCCTAGCAATGCTAGGCATAGTTATATAGGCGGCGAAATTCGGACTCTGCAACCTCCCTATAGTGCTGCCTAGGAACCTATTACTTATATAATAGAGCTAGTATAGAGATATAATAGCGCGTGAGTATAAGCAGTAGTAATCGCTATACACTAGAGGTTATTTAGTTACTTTATCTAGCTATAGCAGCTATCGTAGTTAATAATAGGGTTCTCGCTGCCTCCAGTATAATCATCCCTTCTAAGCTCAGAATTGAACGTCCCTCCTCATTCTCACACTTCTATTATGTTTACGAATGCTACTAGTACTTATAGTATTAATATTATATATCTTTAATATTAGTTACTTAGATATATAATATCTAAAGCCTGCAGCTAGAGTAAGTCCTTCTATAAATAGTATAACATTTATTAGGCTGCGACGTATAACTACGGTATTAAGCTTGCACCCTAGTAAGCTAAAAGTCACATATCCCAAGCAAAATACTAGTCGAACTAGCGCGATTAGGTATCAGGTAGTTGAAGCATTGCAATAATACCAGGTATTGTACTATATAGTACGCAGGTCGGCTCTTTCTCCTAATATTACTATAGGTTAGTAACGGCTATTAACGCTATCTTTATAGCTTAGTAGCTTTGAAGCAGCCCTAAAAACAGCTCCTAACGTAGCTATTATTGCTATTAGGGTGGATATAAGTTATATATATCGTAGTTAAATATATATATAGTAATAGGGGGTATATTTCGAGGTCTCGCTAGCGTTCCTTCTCAGCATATAGGTGATTCATAACATGCTTCAATAGACCACAATTCCAGAAGCTGAGAGCTAGAAACTAAAGTTAGCTATAATATATTATTATTAGGTCGCATAGCCTTGTGAGCCTAGAAATCTCCAAACTACAGCTACTGCCTATCACTAACCACCTCTGCCGAACGCTTTCACTCATAGCAGGATAATGGGCTAACTCCAATGCCCGAGCTGCATTTCAGATAATTAGTATTATACCCTAAGGTGATACTAGCTCATAGTAGGGCTGTTTTCTACCGTGCAGTAATATATCCTATACCCTTTTAGAACTATATCCACAACGTTTATAAGCCTTGCCTGGATTAATACTACGTTAGAACTACTCGTTACCTTCTATCCTTACCTTGCTATAAGTCTAGATAACGATCCCCTAGTACTATAATCAGGGTCTCAAGCTAATAGGCAGGGCTAGAATTGAATATTACTAAGTATAAGCTTTTCTATTACGGGCTATTCGCACTATAACGGATAGCTACTCCAAAGACAAAAGCTATTATAGCTATATCTAAATAGTTAAGAGGCGAGCTGCGGTTATATCTAGCTATTAAGTTAGCTTATATAGCATGAGATAGCGTTTTCTTTTTCTTTTCTCTTTCTTTATGCTCATATTCTCTATATACGCCATATGCTAACTAGCATAGTAGAAAGCACCAACACCCGAACATCCACATATACCAGTTTCCGTTATACCTACCCCGACGATTATTAAGCACTGCTATATATACTATTATAAGGAGGCTGAACTCACTACGACTAATGACCTTAAAGACGTAGGCATAGTTAAGATTAGATATAATCTATTTTATTATATCTAATATGCTAATAAAACTAGGCATCTGAGCATACGCCTACCTATAGGGTTATATAGCTATCGAAGCACATCAGCTTAGAAGTAGTGCAATATCTCGATAAAGCTCTATACCTAAGAGCCTTGAGTTAGTTAGCATAGTAGATACAACTTTGAAGAAATAAAGCTTAATTTGCAAGGGCTATATTAGCATAGCCTCAAAATAAAGTTTCCCTATTTAGAAGGCATACTCACTCTTGAAGTAATCCGACTGAATTAAAGCATAAACTAATGCATAGGTGAAAGCATAGATAGAAGTATAGGTTAGAATGTATTAAGGAAATATACTATAGTTATATAGCTGGGGATTATGGTAGAGATCTCACTTCCTGATAACAATAAACATGAATCTGCTGCAAGAGTATAGTAGTTAACTCTAAGCAGATAGATTACATAAGTCTCATTATCTGCAATTCCGTTATAACAAACCCCGCGATATATCCTAATAAGCTATCTGGTATAGCAATAGCTATCCCTAGCGGGATATAAGCTATATATATAGAGATACCTACTATAGAAACTATTATACTTTAGCTGCTTATATCCTAGAGAGGCTCGCGCGCGTTGCTCTTATAGCTAGAGCTCTTATATCTCATATATCTACTATCTCCTACTCTAAGATATCTATAGACTACCTATTCTCTACCTTATATCTAGCCTCTACTATTCCGGAAACGCTAGCTGCCTTAATATTAATTATATCAATTAAGCTATCTACTTAGCCTATATTATTAGCAATAGCGCTATCAGGCATCTCATACTTAATAACACCCTGGCTAGTATTCTAAGGATCTATATTATTAGCTATGCGCTAGTTAAGTTAGGTCCTCCCCTCGGTCCTCCTCTCACTATCCCTAACTATATATAGAGTTCTGCTAATACTATTATTATAGGCTATAACTATATTCGCACGGGCTCCGTCTTTTATAGTAGTGCTAGTCTTAGTGCTGCTAGTCCCTATATTACTCTTAATGCGGATAGTAGGCCTGCTAGTCTATGTATCCCGTGACTACTCATAGCGCGTTTAGGCCTGCTGCAAGCTATGCCCTAGACCCTTATTATATAAGTCTTTAAGCAGCTTAGCTAACTTATAGCGCTACGTTAATATATCCTATCTTTATAGGTAGCTATATGCTTTAACTTATAAATCTATGTATATCTAGCATATTTTAACCCTCGGGAATATATATAGCCCCCTCTAGCTGCCCGTATATTAGGTTGAAGTAGATAATAGTTAAGAATACCTTAGCGGTTTCGCTTAACTAGATTATTTTCCCCTCTATACTTCTACTGGATTTCTAGACCTTATCTTTAGCTTCTTTTTTATAGGTATAGACGTTCTCTCTTAAGGATAAGTTAGTTATAGTTATAATAGTTTAGTACTGCCTCTTAATAAATATATTCTACTAAGCCTATTATAGCTTTAACTAAGTCTATTTATAAAGGTAGTATAGCAACGTTCTTATATATAGCTTGAGGCCGGAGTAGTATTATCTTTAAGTCTATTAGTATCCGTTTATTAACTAATCTTATTTAGATCTTTCTTTATATCGCAATAGCAATACTTAGCTCCCCCTATGCTATTCCGGACATGCTGCTTCTCTCTTATTCCCTACTACCTAATATAGGGCGCTTTCCTAACCCGAAGCTAGATTTAGCTCTTTATTAAGTTAAATCCAGCCTAAAATAGCATATTATAATATAACCCGCCCTATTCTAATCTCCCTGCCTAGTCTCAACCCTTAACTTTAGTCTAGGCTAAGTCGCCCTTAGGCTAAGAATGCAATCTATTTTCATCTGCATAGACCACGCTCTAGACTGCACTTGATTATGGAATATATATGGTTATAATAAATGTTAGCCTGGAAGTGTTTTGATCATAGTATGCTCTGGTTATATATAGCTAAGGGTATAGCTATACTATGGCCTCTGTCCTAATGATTACATATCTTAACGATTAGACTCAGCCGTTTTACTAGCTGCTTAACGTATCTCTTCTGCTTTTACCTAAATTTCGAGACTAATATATATATAGCATAAGTAGTATATCGGTCCTTACCTATATAATAACTACGTTTTAGCTTATTATTCTCCTCTATAGCATAGCTAATCTTCTATATCTCACTATATATATCCTTAGGAGAATACGAGGCTTGCGCTAGTGCTAATATAGGTAACGTAGCTATACTAGATAAAGCGTTGAATACCAAAGCTTCTCAATATAACCAGGTTCCCTTTATAGAGGTGTTATTTTCCTAGCCTAATTAATATCGAAGATAGGCCTAAAAATTATTTATTTTGTAATTAATTTTATCAAGTTTATATGCTTATTATTAACTATTTCGCCTGAATAAGTGCACTTCAGCTAAAATATAGCTACTACTTATCGTTCTAACTAACATAAGCGGCAGTAATAGCGACGTATATCGACTAGTGATGCAAAATTGCTAGGAATATCGCGAACGCTAACACTAATACTATCAACCGCTAAAACCCAATAATTCCTAATCTTCATATTCAAAGGTATATAACGCAACGCAAAGGGCTGTCTCATAATGCACAGGATATATACTGAAATTAGTTCGCATTTATTAGTCAGCAGCGGGCTTATTTGATCGGCTAGTAGCTCTCGGAATAGGATAAATAATAGCATGGCTATCTTATCAAGCAGTTAGTTAGCTATCCGTGTTGCCCGTGTGTTATTTGTAAATACCTTGCTATAGTAGGCGGATAGGTTCTTGTCTTAGCGTGGTTAGGATGACCGATAACGAACAGCTAGCGCTAAGAATCAGGCGAGAACTGCTCTAAATATCATGCTAAGAGGATAAGATGACAATTGATTTTGGTGGAGCTTATTATAATCGTTGAGAGAGGATGAGGTAAGGAAACAAAGAACTGAGAAACTTGTCGCGATATGCAACTTCATTGCTAGAAGAAAGTCATAAGCTTCCTAGAGAGCTATACCTCGCTAGTCGTGCGGTAGAGCTAACCAACAGACGGTTTAGTCGAGTAGCTGCATCAGACGAGAGACACTCTAGCTATAAGTAGTAAGATCGATCAAATAGACTTTCGGCTTGCATTTCGAGAGCCGTTAGCGCCTATCGCGATTAGGTCTTTTCCCATACAAGCCGGGTTTTCCGGAGCTAGTGAAGCATTCGTCGGTCTTTCATTCCGCCCGTCCTGACCATGCCACAGGGCCCCGGCAACCTCGGCCATGATCGGAGCAGACTCAACAGTGTTTCAGGTAAGAATTTTAATCTTTTAGTAGCTAGCTCAACTGAAATGCTGCCGAGACGGACTTGATTGATGCAAGTGGATTCCACGTGACGCTTACTACCTGCAAGACCCTGAGCATGCTAGTCCTACCTGCCGCTTTAGGATACTTAGATACTAATAATAAAGTGCTAATAAGATAATAGCTTATATTATTAACTATTATTAGCTAGTCTTAGTATTATATACTTAGAGATTACTATAGAACGGAGATATAGAGACTAGCAGCACTTAACTACTTACTACTTATAGAAAGTGCCTCAATTTACTCCTAGTCCTATACTATAAGGCTTATGTTCTCTATTAAAAATTCGTTAGCTAAGTATATATACCCGGCTTGAGATATCTATAGTTATTCTAGGTGCTAACCTCCTTTTTATTAGACTCTTAGCGATAGCTTTCCCTATATTTTTATTCTAATAACTATAATTAGATCCCTATAAGACCCCTATAGAGGCGGTATCCTTAGCTATAGGCCCTGCTTTAGTACTCAGGCATAGAGGAGACTCCACACAAGGCTCACGCCCCTGCTCCGACCCGATAGTTTAGTAATAGTGCTAAACCTTATTATCTATAAGTTTTAAGCCCTTGCTTTAGTGAGTATATTAGTAAGGATGCTTATTAGTCTCCTATATAAAGCAGAGAATAAGGGAAAAGTAAGCAAGCGGTTATTATTATATTACTTAAGTTAGTATTATTTAAACTTGATTTGCTTAAGTATTAGACTAGAGTTATACTTATAAGATATATTTAAATATTAGCATACGCCTAACTTAATTCTCACGTAGAGATGCTATATCCTAGTTTAGAATATATATAGTAAGGATCTAGTACTTTAATACTATATTAATATTAACTCGGTTTTATTATAACTATTAGACTTATCTAGCTATTCTATCCAAGTCTATTAGCAAGGCTATAATAGCTTTAACTAAAATAGCAAGATAATATACTTTAAACTATAACTCTTTAAGGCTTTATAGTATATTAGCTAGTATCTTTTAGAAGATATAATTAACTCACTTATAGCTAAGAGGTAGTTTTAAAACGTTTCTTATTCTCTTCTTCTATCTTAGTAATAATAGTCTCTATTGCTTAGATAGGGCGAGATAATAAATCCTAAAGCTCTTGAAATACTAGTATTATTAATATAGGGCTTAAAATATTAGCGCTCTATTAGCTATAGATTAGGTTAGAGTTCTAATAAAAGGCATATACTTAAGATCTTATAATTCATAGCAATCCTAGTTATCTAAACTACTAAAATAGTCAAAGTCTGCTATTATTAACGCTACCTATAGGTTAGAGGTAATACTCTCTCGCTAACCTGCTATCTTACTAAAAGATCCTTCGCGCTATTACTAACCTCGAACTATATGCTATATAGGATTAGCCCTATGCTACTAGGTCTGATTCTAGGTCCTTAGTAGCAAATACTGCAATTAGCTAAGCTGCTAGGGCTATTATTAAGATAGATCTATAAAGTCGATTTCAAGCTATGAGATAAACTAATAGCAGATAGATAATAGTCTAGCGTAAGTAATAATATAAACTAGTGCGCATATTATAAGCATTCTTTATACTATTAAGGCGATATAAACGCCTTTAATATACTATAGTTAGATAGTATAATACTCTTATTTAGTCTATAAAGGAGAGATCGACCTCAAGCGAGCTAGTAGTATCTATTACTAGTCTATTAGAATAATATAATTATTTGCTTGCTTAAGAAGGGGAACTATGCTCCGGCCTCTTGAACGACTATTGTTATTAGAATAAAATAGAGCATCTTACCTCTCCCTAGTATCTTATATATCACCTTAAGCTACTAATAACGTTTATAGACAATTAACTCGCAGTCTAAGGTATAGTTAGCTAACTAATAAATAGTCGAAGATAAGTATTAGTATATATATAATATAGGCTAAGCCTATGCACCCTAGCTATTATTTAGCTAACCCTATATCTTTTATACTAGTTATTTCTATCTATAGGTATAAGGGTATAGTAGAGAAATAGAAGATAGCGCAGAATAAGTTAGAAAGGCTTCTAAGCAGGTCTAGTATAGGTAGCCCTAATAGCAGAAGTATATACTATAGTATTAATCTCCACTAGTCTCCTGAGAGTTGCATCCTAGTTCTAATAGGCCTTATTATAAGGAATACGTAGCAGACTTTATTTATTGCTGGTTTTTTATTACTATTAAATATTAGTCTATTAGCATATAATGCTATCCTATAGCGCTAATAGAACTCGAAGATAATCGCTATAGCTAGCGGTGCTAACGGTCTTATTATACTACTTATATTAGTAGACCTCCTTAGAAGGTAGTAATAAGGATTATTATTACTATGCTACTAGAGGAATTGCCTCGAATATACTAATAGAGGAGTATTTTAATCTGCTATTCTATCTTCCTTATATTAGGAGGAATTATTACCCTCGCTATAAACTCCTAGGCCTAGTAATCCCTAGCGAAACTAGGATAACCCTGTAGATAATAGGGAAGGATAAGCTATAGCTAAGTAGGTTAGTTGCTTACTTAGATAACCTAGTTCTAGTATCCTCAGGGTTTATACTAAGATATAGCTTTCTAGATAAGAGATATTTAGCTTTAATAAATAAATAGTTATAACTATATCGGAATTATATAAGAACGAATAAGTCTAGATATAATAACGCCTTGCTCTATGGTTCCTATAGGTGATATATTATTATTAATATCTAGCTAGGTCTAGGTTAGTAAATAGGCAAAATTTGCTATAGTACTAATAATAAGCAAGCTACGAACTACTCCTTTCTAATGCTAATACTAAATAAAGGTAATCCCTATTATTTCTTATCTAAATGCTATTCTTCTGCTATATAGCTAATTATTCTTAAAGTATATAACGACGCTTCTATTGCTCTTCCTCGATATTAATAGATATTAGCTTATAATAGGGAGGGAAATAGCAAGAGCTTTCTTTCTATAGCTAGATCTAAGCAAGGGCCCTTGGAATCAGGGTTTACTGAGAGGGGTATGGGGAGCCCCCGGATTAAAATTCCCTAGATATAGCCAAATATCTCTAGCCCCTGAGCTATAAAATGACGGATAATATTAGCAGCAACTCCAGGCTAGCTAGTTTATTGCTAATTAGTAGAATTCTTAGAATATTACCTTTAACCTAGAATAGCAGAGAAATAGTATTATATTATTAGTATACTAGGTTATTAAAAATAGGTCTTAATTTACCTAGAACCTAATTGCAAATAGCTAGCGCTAGTCTAGATAAGCCCTGGTATAGAGCGTAATAACTTTTGAGATTCTTATTTATTTATCGCACCTATCCTATTATAATAAGATTACTACTAAAGAGAAATATCTTAAGTAATAAGTTAGGAGACGAAGATTAAGTAGCAAGTCACTATAGAACTAGAAGCTAATTTAGAGCATGCTAAGGGTCTCTTAAGCGAGTATTAGAGGAGGTATTATATAGAGCTGAGCGTAAGTGTAGAAGATAGGAATAGGATAAGCCTATAAGATAGCGGGGTTTTAATAATTCTAAGTCAAAGCCTATATATAGAAGAGGCAGTCCTTAGCCTTATATAGTAATAAGAGGACTCTTTATAGTTATTCTCTAATACTTAATTCTAGTCAGTCTCGGGAGGATATAAACAAGTTAGTTCTAATTGCACTTTTTATATTAACTTCCTTAGCTATATCTAGCAAGCCTACTAGTAAGTCTTTTAACTTTTTAAGCATCTTAGATATAAGCTTAAATTATTCCTTATTTCAATATAGGCAATAAATATCTAGATTATCTTCTATATATAACGTTATGACTTATAATGCCTGCGTGCTCGGGCTATTTAACGTATATCTTGCTGTGCAACTGCATATATTCCCTAGTTGCTATTATAGGTTAGTTACGAAGTATAGCTTATAGCTCGGTTTTTCGGTCTTTTAGTCTAGATAATGCAGCTTCTAGCCCGCTAGCTCGCTAACATCAAACCCAAGCACTACTATCTTATTATACCTAACTTCTAATGAACTACCGTTATATAGCACCTAATTATATATTATATATTATTACTAGAATAACTAAGATATCTATATAAACCAAGGACGGGTTGCAATCCTATATTTATATATAGCGTTATTATTTCGAAAGAGCATCTGCCTTATCTATAAATCTCTTCCTCAGGCTTTGAATCTCAGCCCGCGTTATCTCCCCTATTTTAGTATGCTATCTACTAATATTATCTGCAGCTATTATTACTAACGCTATTAATAGAGCAAAGGGTTATCTGCTATATGTATATTATCGTTATTAGGCGATTAGCTATATATCTTCTATAGGGAATTCTCTATTCTTTTGCTTATAAAGCTTAGCTATAGGTTTGTAATAGAATCTAATGTCTTTGAACCCTAGAGCGATATAGAGAAAGCTGCTAGGGATATAGTACTATATAATAGCTCTATAGGAGATATTTCTAACTCCAAACGGCTAATATGCTCGGCTTATATATTGATAGTTTAACCCTGGGCTTTAATGCATACCCTGTATTATTAGTTATCTTTAGAAAGTTGCTAAAGATATACGTCTTTAGAGGCAGTATACTCGCGCTAGTATGAGATGCATATTATTATCTTATATATAATAATAGCAACTAGCTTAGCGGTGAGATTTTCAGGCTGGCTGGTTATAGCAAGCTGAGATACTTCCATCTTGATTCAAGTTATTGTTAATACTGTCGCACTGATCTATAGTCTGATTTTAGTATAGACGGCGTTCTTTTGTAAGAAAGCGAGGCTATTAGAGCAAATATATGTAGTATTTACAGATAGCCCAAACTAGACGTGCTATTACGGCTGTTATATAAGCGTAAAGCGGATCTTGAGATGTTTCTGGGATCGGATAGCTAGAATTAGCTCTTTATATATAGAGGCTATCCCGTCTTTTACTCTTCCCTCTTTCGGCAGTCTGCTGAGTGACTCTATAGTACTTGATCGGAAGATGGTAGCCTTAACGAAAGAGCTAATTCAATCAATATGTTGCCAGAACGAATCTTCTGATAACTCTTCCCCATGTACAAGGGCACATCCAAGCACAAATTGCCCAAAACTGAGCCTCTTTTGGGCGCACATCTGTATAGTGCCGTATCTCACAGTGGCTTTGTGCCATGGTTGAGCAGGCCACCAGCTTCTATTCAGCCGCATCTCAATATAGCTTTGGTCAACTAGTTGCATATGTATACTATGGGATTGCTCTTCTAAGTGCTTATTATATTAATAGTCCGACTTCTGCCTCAGTAGTTCGCTTTCTATAAGTATTATAACTACTTCATAGCTACTCCATCTCTTTAATAGAATACTCCTAGCTACTAGTTATTCACTCGCTTACTTATGCCTATAGGGCGTTTATAGTCTAGTACTAGGCATCATTAGGGGTCCTATAGCAGCCTATATATAGCTTACCGAGTTATTATAACTAAAATATAAAAAGCAAGCTAATAGGCTTCTAAGGAGGCCCTTTGAGTTATAATCTGATATAGATAGCGATTAGCTTCTTCGACTACTTGTCACGAGCCTGGAGGAGATCATAGGGGAAAGGACTTACCGGACTTACCGGACTACCCTATAGGGGTCCATAGAAGGAGGATACTAGGTAGCGCCTCGGATAATAAGCTATGCTAGGAATCTATAGAAGGGGAATACTAATAGCACCCCGGGTAATAGGCTATTCTAAGGAAGTCCGTAGGTAGGGGGTACCGGGTAGCTCCTTAGATAAATCCTCTAATCCTCACGCACTCTTATATAGTAAACTAGAGGGTTAGAGAAGAATAAATATTATAACTTTATACCTATTTATACTAACTCTTTTACTCTATACTAAACCCGTTTTATAATATATTCTTCTCTCTTACCTATGCTAATAGGGGTATAGACCGTTAGAGCAATATTATATATAATAATAATACCTACCTGCAGGTCTACTAGGGAGGTAAGATCCCCTGCTAGATAGGAGCTACTAAAGAGCTAAACTCAGGATAAGATACCTATTAATTAGAATAATAAAAAGAGTACTAGTAAGGAACTAGTTAATTAATTAATAAAAGCTAAATTAGATTATCTTATTAAGGAGAAAGAAAAGAAAAGTTAACTAAAGCGTAAATAAGAATATCTTAAGGCCTTAAGAGCTAGCTAACTATTAATCCTAATAAATAACCCTACTACCTACTAGGTAGTTATTAGTAGCAACCCCGAGGCGAAGAAGCACTAGTCGGAACTTTAGAAGAAGCACCTCCTAACGCTTAGGTATAAAGGGGGTACTGAGACTAACTATAATTAATTTATATTTAACCTCTATATATAATTCGAAATAAATAAGATTACCTCAGACCTTAAGAAGGTGCTATATACTACTAGGTACCTAGAAGGATTAGTAGCAAAGCAATAGACCTTATACCTTTCTAATAGATATAATAATAAGGTAAAGAATATTACTTAGATAATAATAGAGGACTAGTTAACTAATAGCATAGCTAATAAGGGGTCTAAGATCCTTAGCATATAAACTCAGCTTAAATAAGCCTACTAGTAACTAGGATAGTTATACTAAAGCTTTATTAATTATTATAAAGGGATTAAGGTAGAGAGCCCCTACTAATAACTAGAAGAGATCTAGGTAGCTAATATAATAGCTAGGTTAGACCCTAAGCTCTAATACTATATTATAGCAAACAGACTACTAAAATCGCAACTCGAACTTAACGCAAGGGCTAGAAATACTAAACTTATAATTAATATATAAGTATATAGGCTACTAGTAAGGGACTAGGAGACTAACTATAAGGGATAATAACTAGAGGGCTAAGCTACTAATCTAGAGGAATAGACCGAGATTATAAGGAGGGACCGCAGCTATACTAATACCTACTAAGAGCTTACTAAGGACTTATTATAGGATACTAGGAGGGAAACTATCTATTATAGTTATAATAGGAAAGGCTAAATCTCACTAAGGTACCTATACTACAAGAAATATAGCTATACCCGCTATAAAGGCAAACTATATCCTAGTAAATAACTAGAGGAGAACTAGGTAACTACGCAGACGGTTTAATAGGATAGCAACTAGCTATATCGCTTCGAAATAATAATATAGGTCCGGGTTATAAGTAGCTAGAAGACTAGTACTATACTTATTAATTATAGAGCTAATAAGAATATTATAGACTAGAGGATTATAACCGATACCTAACTAGAAGCTAATAACTTAGAACCCATAAGGGGAATATAAGCATCCAAGGGACCTAACTATAGCGTATAGAAGTTAATCACCCGAATAACTAATAGTATAGGCATCTAGCGGACGGTTTTATATAACTTTAGGATTAGTAATAATAATAGCTATAACGCTATCCTAGGGATCCCTTAGTATATATTAGAGTGCCCTAATATTAATTAGAGGGAGTTAGGCTAGACCTTTCCCTTATATAAGAAGAGCATTCGCCCTATTATAACTAGAAAAGAGCTTAAGCGTATTAAAAATAAAGCAAGAGTAGTACTTATAGGGGTATTATAGATTAACTAGATATTAACTACTACCTACTAAGAGTATAACTAGGAACCTGAGGATACTAAAAACACTAAACCGAAGATCTTACTAGAGTATTAGGATTTTTAAAAGGTATTTAATATTAACCTAGTAGGAACTATCCTAGAGTTTAGAACTACTAGGAGCTACCTTATTAACCTAGAGCCCGGGACTAAGCCCCTATTTAAACCGATCTACCTACTAGCTAAGAAAGAATTAGAGAAGTTAAGGGACTATATCTATAAGGCCCTATAGAAGGGATAGATTCGCTTATTAATAAGTCTAGCAGGGGCGCTAATCCTATTTATTCCGAAGAAGGGGGGTAAGTTGAGGTTATATATAAACTACTAGGGACTTAACTAGGTAACTACTAAGAACTATACCCCTCTCCCCTTAATTAATAAAATTCTTAATTAGCTCTCCTAAGCAAAGTATTTTATAAAGCTCAACCTTAAAGACGCTTACTACTAGGTAAGGATTAGAGAGGGAGATAAGTAGAAGATAGTATTCTATATATAATATAGTTACTATAAATATTATATTATACTATTTAGGCTTATTAATATACCTGCTACCTTCTAAATATTTATTAATAAGTTACTTATAGGCCTAGTTAACGTTATTTATATTATATATTTAGATGATATTTTAATATTTACTAATAATATAGACTCCTATATAGAGGCAGTAAGGCAGGTACTCACCCGGTTAGGAGCTAATAGCCTCTATATAAACCCTAATAAGTGCGAATTCCATAAGGAATAGATCGACTTTCTTAGGTTCGTGGTTTTATTAAATAGTATTACTATAGAATAAGAGAGGGTCTAGGCAATCGCTAAGTAGCAAATACTTACTACGATATAATAAATTTAGTAATTTCTAGGATTTATAGGGTTTTATAGGAGATTTATTAAGAGTTACTCTAAAATCTATAGCCTGCTTACTAACTAACTTACTAATATAGCTAGAAGATAACTAGTTATAACTAGTAAGGTACTAGTTGCTTTCTATTAGCTCTGCGCTTTATTTATAGAAGCACCTATTTTATAATACTTCAACTCTATGCTCCTAATTTATATTAAAACCGATATATCGGACTTTATAATAGGGGCGATATTAAGCTAGCTAGAGGGGGATATATAGAGACTAGTAGCATTTATATCTCAGAAGCTTAAGAGCGCATAACTATAATATAGCACGCTAGAAGCAGAGCTACTAGCTATTAGGGAGGTAGCAGTAAGGTAGTAGCACTATTTGCTTTACTCTTAGCACTATATCTAGTTTATTACTAACTACCTAGGTTACTAGTACCTTATTAATAAGAAGATGCTTAATAGCTAATAGGCATAGCTATTATAAGACCTATTGATATTTAACTTTGAAATCGAGTATTAGCTAGGTTACTATAACCTAGTTAATAGCTTCTCGCAAAGACTTAATTATACCCCTAAGGATATAGAGATTAAAGAAGCTAGAGACTTACCCCTATGGGACTTTCTATAACGGTTTAACTAACCTACTATTTAGAGAGTAGGCACTAGGTAATAATAAGGTGCTTAACTATTAAATACCTCCTCTAAATAACTTATACCCTCGCTTTAGGACTAAGTTAAGGAAGCTTAATAGAAAGACCCCTTTTATATTAATAAGGAATAGGAATAATAAGGGATAAGGTAGTCACTGGATAATACTAATACCCTATAATACTATAGGGGCCTATATATTCCTAATAACTATCCGCTTTAGAAAGGAATCCTTAGAGCGTTCCATAATAAACCATCCGGAGGTTACCAGGGGGTTACTAAGATACTAAAGAAGATTAGGAAGTCGTTTTTCTAGAATTTATAGAAGAGCGATATAAAGGAATATATTAAGATATATATAATATATTAGTATATGAAACCGAGATACTACCTCCTATATAGCGAACTTATACCCCTACTAGTACCTACCTAGCCCTTTTAACAAATATCGATTAACTTTATCACTAAATTACTACTATCCCTTATAGTAAGGAATAAGCCTTATAACAGCATTCTCGTTATTACTAACCGATTTATAAAATACTCCCTATATATCTATACTAGGGAGTTACTTATAGCTAATACGTTAGCTACACTACTTACTAAATATGTTTTCCTCATATTCAGGCTCCTAGAAGCTATTATATCCAACTAAAGATCGCTATTTACTAGCAATTTTTAGGCTAAAGTATACTACCTACTAGTTATTAGGAGGAAACTTAGTACTACCTTCTACCCCTAGACTAATAGCTAAATAGAACGCTAAAATCAGAGCATCGAGCACTTTTTATAAGCTTTCTATAATATCAACTAGGATAATTAGGCAATATAGCTCGATCTAGCTCAATTTATTTATAACAACTCCTACTATAAAGCTATTAAGACACCACCCGCTAAACTACTAATAGGATATTCTCCCCGCAGACCTAATAATATTAAGCCCTAACAAAAGGTCTTAGCAGTCCTAGCAGTATATAACAGAGTTCAAGGTCTACTCACCTAGAGGTTAACTATTACTAACCTGCTTTATAAATATAATAAAACATATAGCAAGTTCTATAATTAGAGAAGGACCCCTATTATTTTCGCTATAGGAGACCTCGTAATACTTTTAACTAAAAATATTAAGCAAAGGCAGCCTTCTCAGAAACTTTCTAATAAATACCTAAGCCTATTTAGGATCTAATAGGTAATTAATAGGGGATAAGTATATAAGCTATAAATAGATAAAAACTACCGAATTTATAATATTTTCGCACCTACGTAATTAGAACCCTTTTTTAGCTTAGCTATCCTACTACGAGAAATCCCAATTAATAACAATAATAATAATATCTATATAGTAGACTATATCATTACCTATAGGAGCCCTAGATAGAACTGTTAGTACCTCATCAAATGGAACGGCTATAGTAAACTAGATAATTTATAGGAACTGCAATAGAATATATCTATCGATTTATAAAACGAGTACGAAGCTAAATTATAAGTAGAAATATTATAATCCCTATATAATTTAATAGATAACTAGTAAGTAGTTAGAAACTAGGCACGCTAGCTAGGTATTTGAATTTACTAGCCCGAAGGCCCCCTAATAAGGCGAGAAAATGAGAAAGAGAAAATACCTAAAGGTAATAATACTACTTAGAGTTTATTAGTAGCTTACTAGGGGCGCTCCTGAAAAATTTTAAATCCCCTAGGTATTAGCACCTATCTTATTAGAGCTATTATCCTCGCTACTAGAGTTAGTAGTAATAACCTCGTAATTCTAAAAAAGTTAGAAATTAACTAAATAAGTACTAGGGAAGTACTAGCAGGGCTTATAGGGACTTATAACTTTATTATAGGAGTTAATTAATCCCTAGGCGCGCGCAGCTTATAACTCCTATGCCTCTGCTTAATACTTAGCGAACTGCTCTATCTTGGAGTAGTAATAGCAAAGCTCCTTATACTACTTATATAATAACTTAATCTATTTCTCTACCTCTTTAGAGAGGTACTACTAATAAGTAGTAGCCTCTTCTAAAGTAGCTACTTAGTAATCCTCTATCTCTATAGATATCTTAGCCTCCTCCGCCTTATATTTCTTAGGCGTAATATTAGTATTATTCTTTTTAGCCTAGAGAACCTTCTTTATTACGAGCTAAGTAGCGAGGATCTCCTCCTAAGTATAATTAGATACTAATAGTAAAGCACTAGAGACATACTAGGTAACTTACCTTATTCTTATTATATTAGGATAAAATATCAGGCTTAGTACTACCCTTATCTATAAGGCGCTTAAGCTTATTAGTAGCACCTATTATATAATAGGTAGGCTAGGGGGAGTTAGCAGCTAAGGACTAGAAACTAATATATAAAACTTATATTAATATAAGCTTTTCTATTACCTATTTTAGCGCAACGCTTATATTTAGTTAAAATATCTAAAATTATACGAATTAGTAATAAATTCTAAAGCTAAAAGCTAGTAAAGCATTAGATAAATACTAGCTAAGGACTAGGTACTTACTATCGCTCTCAAAATAGATAATTAAGCTTATAAGGAGCTTGATTTCAGGGATATCGCCCTTAGGGGGCTCCTACTTCGCCTATACTAGAAGGTAGCAGTAGCAGGAGCACCCCCGGAGCTCACCTATTATCAGGATATAGGAAGTATCTAGTATACTAGCAGGAAAGGGAGCAGTATTATTAGCAGCAGAAGATATAATAATAGATTTATTATATAATAATTAAGATAAAGTTAATAATAAGGGAGCGGGAGACTAATAGCAACTTATTAGTATTATAAATCTGAAGAAGTAAGAGGAAGGATTTTAAGCAGGGCGAAATTTCGAATAATATTTATACTTTTTTAACTTAATGCTAAAGTTAGCTTTCTATATAGCTAAAAGGAGGATAATCCCTAGATTATTATATTATTTAGCTTTATTTAACCCTATTATAAATAGGGAGGTACTAGATAACTACTAGATAAAGACTAGCAAACCCCTATATAATAATAACGAACGCTTTTACCCCTAGAGGGAGAATATCTTTATTACCCCTATAAAGCTACTAAAAATATAATAATAAGTAGAAAATATAATAATTCAGAGGGTAAATTCAAAGTAATAAAAACGAGCCCGAATAATAATATATTTTAGTATAATCCTATAAAAGAAGGAATAACCCTCGCAAGGGAGTTTAGCTATAGGTATCTAGATAACTACTAGGTAGCCCTAAACCTTTTAAATAGAGAGCTATAAGAATAGCTAGGGTAGAGGATAGATACCCTACTACTAGCTAACTGCTCCTCTAAGCGCTTCTAATTACTTTTCCTTTTATATAGAAAGCTATAAGAGTAGCTAGGGTAGGGGATAAATACCTTACTACTAGCTAACTGCTCCTCTAAGCTTCTCTAAACTATTTATATAGAAAGCTATAAGAGTAGCTAGGGTAGAGGATAGATATCTTACTACTAGCTAACTACTCTTCTAAGCTTCTCTAAACTATAAAGTCCCTTAATACCTAGGTATAGAGCTATAAGAGTAGCTAAAGTAGAGGATAATATACCCTACTATTAGCTAACTACTCCTCTAAGCTACCTAGCTATTTAAGGAAGAGTTATATAGCTAGACCTAAGGATACCGAATTCTAGACCTATAGGAACTATAAACTAGAAAGGCTTATAAGAAGTAACTAGGTAGGTACTAAGTACCCTCTAGATAACTATAGAGTAGCCTAGTCTAAGGATAGACTAATTTAAAGAGGGGGGATCGTATTATAAGCCTAGAGGAGATTATAGGGGAAAGGACTTACTAAACTTACTAAACTACCCTATAGGGGTCTATAGAAAGAGGATACCAGGTAGTACCTTAGATAATAAGCTATGCTAGGAGTCTATAAAAAGGGAATACTAGTAGCGCCCCGGGTAATAGGCTATTCTAGGGAAGTCTATAGGTAGGGGGTACTAGGTAGCTCCCTAGATAAGTCCTCTAATCCTTATATACCCTTATATAGTAGACTAGAGGGTTAGAGAAGAATAAACGTTATAACTTTGCACCTATCTATACTAACTCTTTCACTCTATACCGAACCCGTTTTATGACACTACTATAGCTATTTAGATATTACCTAGCCCTAGTCAACCTGCTTATCTATTACATAAGTCTATCTAGGTCTATATAGTTAGTATAAAAGTATTGGTTTTCCCTGTCTCTATAGACTGTTGCTTCTTAGTTTATCTTACCTATTAGCACTTTCAAACGACCCTCCTGCTTATTATTTATTTACTAATACACCTCGGTCTTCCTATTCGTGCTATACTATGCCTATCAAAGCTGCGTATTTAATAGCAGGCCTCTAATATCAAATCTTAGTAGCTACTATCTAGTTTAATAAGATTAAAACTACTTTTAAAGCAATTAGCTTATAGTTTAAGACTTTATATACGCCTAAATCACAATCCCGTTTATTAAGAGGTCTCTAATCTTTGTAATAGTTGCCTATTCTAAGAATAAATATAATAAAGGTTGAGGTCTCCCTCAGGATAAGCCTCCTTAATAGGAACTAAGAGAACTAGCGCCCCCGGGGCTTATACCTAGAGAGATTAACCACAGCTCGCTCTAAATAAGAGCGACTTCTATAAACTCCCTTACTAAGCAGAGCTCTCATATCGTATACATAATATATCAGCTATTGAGTCTAGGATGCGATTAAGACTGAATGAAAAGCCGGGTATAGCTTCGCAAGCAATCTTAGATTGAGACCTTTTTCTATACTTAGTAACAGATCCTAGCACTAAATAACCCCGTGCAATATAATTTTTAACCTATGAGCGCGAGAACTAGCCTTCGCCTTATTAAAGAATATTAATAACCGGTCTTATATTAGATTTTATTATTTTAAAGAGAGGTAGCTCCAGAAGGAGATTAATTAGTTAGTTAAGATAGTTCTACGAGATTCTCGGATAACTAAAGCATATATAGGGCTTATTATTACTATAGAGTAGAATAGGGCCTTATTAGCCTACGCTTTCGAAATCACTACAGGTCTTAATAATATATTATAGCGCTATATATAAAAATTAAATGTTATTATAACTACTATAGCTATTTAGAAGAAAGCACTTAGTAGCTCTAGCTAGCAATACTATGCAATTCGAACCTACTGCTCCGCCTTAGACATAATAAAGTTAGCCTAGTTATTCAGAGAATAGCTATATAATTCTCTCTATTGCTAGAAACTACCCAGAAAGATAAGCAGCTTAATCTTATATAGGATATTTATACTAGTCCACTATATAGCGCTATTGCGAGAAAGAGTCGACTTGAACGCAGCTATTATAAGCCCTTTTTATAATTAATAAGCCTCCTCTAATAGCTTAATTAAACGAAGGCTATTCTTATTTATCTGCTCCAAAAGGCTTACTACTTATTTACCCTGAAGCTTAATAAAGGGCAGCGCGTTCTTTTGTATTATTAGCCCTTATAGCTCGTACGGTATAAGCGCATTAGGCATGTTGGGTATTATTATTCCAAGGTAGGTGCTAATGCCGCTCTTCTAAGCATCCTTTATTTAAACGCTATTCTTATTATAAATATTTATTTCTAGCAAGCTCCTTATAACGCAGTTATACCTAGTAGCTATAATAATAACGTCTAAGTCGTAGTAAATAGTAGAATCTAGTAGACTAGTGAGAGTACCCTCCCTATTAAAGGCTTATATTAGTATCTCCTTGAGATCTAATAGTTTAATATTCGCTCGGTCTAGCGTCTTATAGTAGTTTATCTCAACGTTAATATATATTAATCTAAACTATTTAAACTACCCTAGAGGCGCGACGATATCTATCTTCCTAGGGTTAGTTATATAGCTTTGTGTTTTATAAACCTAAAAGTTATATAAGCTTGTATTAGCTATTTTATTAAATATAATATTACGAAAGTTTAATTGCATAAGACTGAGGCTGCCCTTAGTCTATAACTATTTAAATAAGTCGTTGCATTCTGCTTTAGTCTTATAGTATAATAAGCCGGAGTTTTAGTTATATAAGAGGGCTAAAGATAAAGTGAACTTAGCCTATATAAATATAGCGTCGTAGTAGTATTTCAGCTTATTAGACTCTTAGTATAATAGCTATCTCTAGTATATCGGGATTATAATATAAGGGTTGCAGATAAAGACTATTAGATTATAGTATAGTTAAGCAAGCTCCTATATAATCTGCAGACCGGACGCCCCTGCCCTATAATACTAATCTTCTTGCCTGCTAGTTAGAGGTCGCTGGGCTACTCGGATAGGTGGATAACCTGCCTATCGAATATATCCTAGTTTGGGAAGGGAGGTATATATAGCTTATTTACCGAGCTATATGCAAAGATTATATATTTAGAGGTAGTATATAGCCCTTTTATTATTCGGAACTACTAGTATCTATTTATAGCGTTATATTTCACCTTATTAACTTAGGCGTTGAAGATTATATCCTTATATAGACCTAGTATTATATCAATACAGTGAAAATATTACTAGATTTCCTTATAACTAGGAAACTGCTTAGTAAAATAGAAATCAGCCTAGACTTTAGATAAGTTGAACTAATAGGTAGGCGTATTAGTATTAAACCTGGCTCCGGGGTATTAGTTGAAGTGCTAAACGCTGCTAAAGTCGTCTCTATGCTCGAGGATATTAGTAGAAAGCCCCGCTTCTTAAATCTTACATAGTGAATAATAACCGCTAAACCCTATACTAATAATAATAATATCTATCCCGAGTGTGTTTGCCTCGGTTCCCTCTATTATAATAGCTAAAAGGGGGAATATATATAGCGAAGAGTTTAGTTGAAGATCTCTAAAGTAATAGCAAAGGTTTATAGATATAATCGACTTATATAGGATAGCAATAGAATTATAGCATCTTTATTATTTAACTTTATATAATTTATACCTTTATATAATATACTCCCTAGTATAGCAGAGCTATTATATTAAATGCTATTATTAAGAGCTAATCCTGAATCTCTTATATAATATATTCTTAGTAATATCGGATATATTATAAAGCGATAGCGCTAGACCTTAGATAGAGTAGAAACATACTACTTATAATCACTGCAGGCTCGCAGCCAGCTGCTATAGCTATCTCTGTACTACTACTATAGGAAGCCTCTGCTAATATAGGTATAGAGGTAAAAGGGGTCGTCTATTAGCATATATTATATAGGGATACCACCTATCTGCATAGGACTATTACTACTAGAGGTTAGCATATATACGCTAGAAGACTATAAGTTAGAAGAGGCGAGGCTTCTTTTAAATCCCACGGGATATAGATTAATACTAGAGGAAAGCTCTAATAAATCTCGGTTCCATAGCTCTATTATATAAGTCTAGCTTATATTAGCTAGGGCTAAGATAAACGAACACCTCTATAAAAAATACGTCTAGTTTTTAATATAGTATTAGAGATTGCTTAATGAATATTAATATATTTATACGTCTTAGTCTACTAGTATTTAGAAGCTCTAGTTAAAAAAGCAGAATCCGTTGCTTATATATAGGAAGTACTTTAATAGCGTCTTATTAATCTTAACTATAGCAGTATTAGAAAGTCGCGCGCTGCTTTTTATATCTAAGAGAAGAGATTATAACTATTTCAGGATAGCATGCAAACTAACTATATGCTCTAGGGCTATTTTTAGCTATATTTATTATTTCGAATTAGTTAAATATATATTTAGTTATGCAGTAGGACTAATCAAAGTTAATATTTATAAGAGGATAATAAATAGTGAGCTAATTCCGCGACTTTAGGGAAAACTCTGCTTTAGCTAGCTATATATAAAACTCTTTATAACCCTTAAGGCAGAAGACTACTAATAAAGATTTAATATTCTTTTGTAATTAAGTTATAAGTATTAGAACCTACTATATATAAAGTAAGTTGCCTAGAGATAGAGAGCTCTCTACTAATGGGTGAGTTTTAGGTGCAGCTCGGACCCTATAGATTAGTTAATAATAGTTCCTCTCTAAGCTAGCGCGGGACTATATAGGAGATTATAAAGTCTAAAGCTACCTGCTTCTGCTAAAAGCGAAAAAGTAGAGCCTTTCTTTACTCGTGATTTATAGTATGCTTCATACCTTCTAGCTTGCTATATATTAGAAAGCTAACTATTTGCTAGCTAAAAGAACGCCAAAAGAAGCCGCCTAGGCGATACTATTTAGTATAAAATAATCACACCTAGGGCCACGTTTAGGTAGGTAATAAATAGCAGACTTATTATGGAGTTTGTTAATAATAGGATAGCGTATTATTTTATAGCTAATAATAGTTATATAATAGGTATCTACCCTAGCGTTTAGCATTATCTACCTATATTCTAGTAGTTATTAAACTGAAAATTTATAAGTAGTTAGTTTGAGCAACATTTCTAAAGATCGTCCTATATTAAAACCCGTGATATTAGTTGCTTTGCTTCCAAGTCCTTACACATTATATTAGTATTAGGGACTATATAGCGGATGCAAGACTTAATACGGGTTATTATTATAACCTCACCACATGACGCTATTATAATGCGCAAATTACATAGATATATATATATTTGTTTTTATAATCCTTTGATCTCGCTAAGACGAAGCCTGCTATAGTAGCACTCGATAGGATACTAGATATTCTAGCTTTATATAAATCCCGGCTTTAACTATATACGCTTAATAGTTACCCTTCTCACTATCGGATAGCGCTATATATTAGAATATAGTTTTTTTAGCATTACGATCCTTAAATTAAGCTATATTATCCCTGCCTTTTCCTATATATCTTGCGAATTTGAAGATAGGCCTATATCTCTTAGTTAACTCTAAGCCTCTAGGACTTATCGTCTGGTCTAATAATAGTGGTTTATTTATGGAAGAAAACCCACTACCCGGCCGAATAGGGACGGCGGGCTATTAGTAGCATTGCTAGTTATAACTTAGTTCGCCTCCTTTAGTTATTATTAAAACGCAGCGTTTTTAACCAAGCTTTATAGATATGCTTGCGATATAGAATAGGATATTATAATAGCTAGAAAGAGCAAAAGATCTTTATAAGTATTATTAACTATTCGCCCGTATTTTAAAGAAAAGGAGTCTTATGAATAACATAATATTATTATCTAAGATTATAAGGTCGAGATAATAAAGTTCCTAGATCTCATAGTACTAGAGCTATTTATAAAAGCATCCTATATTAGCTATATATAGCGATAACCTCCTCACCTTTAGCTACTAAGATAGTTTATTATATATAATATACTATCTTAATATCTATAGCTAGTTCTAGCACTAGATTATGAATACTATAAAAGATAAGAGCGGGTAGCTTTATAATCTCCTATTATATATATTGACTTAAATTGCAGAAAACACTATAGAGATCTAGGCGTTTGCTAACATATATACTACTACTCCTATAGCAAGCTTAGTCTAGTTAACTTTAAGTATAGTAACTAAGCTACCTCAAATATGCACGTGGCCCTAGAGAGGGGATCCGTTGACTATAACTATAGCTTATACTACTTTACTGCTGAATATACTAACTTCCACCTATCGATTCTAGAACGCTACCTTTAATTAAAATATACTAAACGTTAGCACTATAATTAGTATAATAATAACGACACTTAGTAGCAATTTCAAGCCGTCTTAGACGTACCACAAACCGATAATGCATATATCTATAGCAATTCCTATTAGCATTACTATCTCGCGTCGCGCCTGCTATGATTGCCTTATAGCCTTATTTATCTCCTTTATTATTATATCTCTCTAGGAATATCTTAGTTAAAACGACTATATAGTTCCTAAAGGTGCTAATAGAAAACATTTATATAAGAGGGGAAAGTAGTTAGTACTAAGGTAGATGCGTGTTTATATTTAACCAAGATCGAGGTTGCGAACTCCAGGCTTTGAGGTTCAATAAGGTTTATAGGATGGGATATTTAGGTGAGATTAGATAATTAAGCCCTTTAAGTTTATAAGCTGCTATTAATACTATAAATATTTATGAATTAAAGGTAGAATACTGAGCAGCGTTTGAAGGCTTCTTCATTATATACGTTAGTTAATAAATAACTTTGATACTTAATAACTATATAAACTAAGCAAAATTATTATTAACCTCTGAAATGATTATTTCTCCTTATCAATAACCTAGTCGTCTCTCGGATAGCCTAAGACTGCAGTTGGTGATATTTTGTTTATCTTTATGCTCCTACTTACCGGCCTTTACCTATACTATAGGGCGTTCTATACTATAAAGCGCTAGTATTTTGATGCAATATATATTATATAGAGGAAGACTCTAAGCCGGCAGCATTGCTTCAGGTATGATAGTATCACGAGAGCAAGAACATATATTATAATTACTATTACTTTAAAGAGATATATATTATCCAATAAGAACGGAATAACTAATAAATACGACTCCAGGCCTATAAGAATCCAGATTATTTGGAATAACATTAGCACTTGCTAAAGACTTAAGCTAACTATTCAGTATATATATTATATATAGTAAGGTTTTGAGACTTCAAGGCTTTATTCTACCTTGAGTACTAACGTGTCTATAAACTGCCTTATTCGTCTTGAAACAAAGAAGCATATTTATTCGAGTTTGGTTATACTAAGCCTGATAGTATAATACATAGATAACTTCTCGTTAAATAAATGCTATAATAGTTATTAAAACTTGAGGCTTATATGCGCAAGAGATCTATTCCTAACCTATTATTACCTATAAATCCACTCTAAACTATTCTTCGCGCTAGATATAGGCGAGAATACGACGATATAAGGTACGCCTCGTCGCCCTATCTAATTAGAGGATATCTATGATTTATGCTGAAGCTAAGTTAGTAATTAGCTGCAAGATAGGATAGAAGGATATATGCTAAGATATCGGGGGCAGCAATCTATTGCAGCATAGTTACTAGTAAGATTAGCTCTAGATACTCGAATTACTTATATCCTAAAGTTATAAATAGCTCCTGAAATATTCTGCTTACTTATTATTAAGTTATAACTATAACTAAAATCAGTTCTAGTTCCAGGACTTTATAATATCTAAGCCGTTTTAAATCCTCGGATAAGCGAGTTAGCAAGAACACAAACACCCTAACGTTCATTATCCGGAAAGCATTCATCAGCTATTAATATTATACACTAAGTCAGTAGGATAACTCAAGAGCTATTATTTGCTTCTATATAGAAATAGCATTAGCTTTAAGCGCGCCCCTACCCGGGTTTGCTTATTAAGCTACTAAGTATAGCTATAAGCAGCTGAACTTTTAATGGAATACTTATTCAAATAGCTTAAGAACAGAAGCTAATTCTATCTTAACTGCGAAGATCCATAAGGCATTATAATATGCTATACTACACGAGCCATAAGAGAATACAAAGCGGTAAGAAAGCAAACTAGCTTAACCAAAGTCTATAACAAAGCCTATAATAGCTTCCGTCCAACAGAAGTCGTATTTGAGGGCGATATAGTTATATACGACCTAATAGCTAGTCTTAGTTATTATAAAGTTATAGATCATATTCAAATTTAGAATCCCTCTTTAGATTATTTAAGTCAAGAGAAAATAGCTCCTATAATACTAAGCGAGATCGTCTTTATATATAATAAAAAGGCTAAAGAGAAGGTATAGAAATGCGGGATAAGTATAAAGCGAAAGGCCTTATAGCTAGGCAAAGGCGCCTGAGTATTTTTAGCTATTATTTACTTCAATCCGACCTATAGATAACTAGATAGGGCTATCTATATCCCTGAGGGCTAAAGTATGCCTAATATAAATAAGTTTATAAGCTGTTGCAGCAGATTATAATTATATTATATAAACTAATAGGTATTTAAACTAGCTAGTAGAACTCGCTAATAGTATATATAAAATTGGAGGTTAACGCCGAGGTATATGCTAAAGTATATGCTATTAATAGGAGAAAATCATCGCTAAACCTAGTAAAATCTTAGTAGAGACTAGTAATATTAGAATAGGGGAGGTTATAAGTAGCGTGAAGGAAACGGCTAATTCTATTCTAGCTAAAGTTATAGTAGCGAATAGAGTAGCAACTAAGGATGTAGACGCTCCTTATGAAATCGAGGCTAACGAGCATTATATCGCTACCTTTAGCAATATAGTATTAGATACCTAGCGAGACGAGGCCCAGAGGCTACCTATAGAAGCAGCATATTTAGACCAAGATATCTATAGTATAGAGGATTCTATTATAAGCAGTATTAATACTATAATTGCAATTAATATAAGCGAGCAGCAGCCCTTTATTAGTTTACTTGAGAGTAGCTTATATAACGTACTTAAAATAGAAGCTAATAGCGAGTGCGCGCTTACTTTAGGCCTAATTAGTAATAGCGAGCTAGATAAGCTAGAGGGATAGTTAAGTAATATTCTCTCTAGTTAGGAAAGACTATAGATAGAGAATATAAGAGGCAATAGAATTATAAAAGGTAGAGCAGAGACGAGCAAAGTAGCTCTAAGTTAAGAGAGGAAACCCCTAGAGATGCTACTAACTACTATATATATTTGCTATGCTATGAGTAGTATATAGAGGATTTACTAGTTACTTTACCTAGTTTTTAAGTAGATTCGACTCACTAGATAATAAGAAGACGTTAAGACTAGGTATACTTACTAAACTATGCTAGGCGTTAAGTAGTAAGGAACCTAAGTTAATAGCAAGGGGCTAAGGAACTAAATTGAGGGCTAGAGGCATCAGGAGATTAATGCAACTAACTAGCAAGTCTATAGTTTTATATATGCATATAGGCAAATTGCTCGCGGATCTTAATAACTTATAATTGCTTATATAGTCGAATATAACTAATTAAGAGATAAGGGAGTTAGCGATTTTATTTAGTTAACCTCAAAGTAGATAATATATAGTAGTAGCTATTAGGAAATAGTTTTAGATATAGTTAATTTATACTAAGTATATAGCTTTATTATAGAGGTTCGGGCTGAGGACTAAATATAGCACTAGGACTAGGATATGGGATATAGATCTTAGCGCGTTGCCTTGAAATTATAACTTATATGCTTGCTCGCTATAATATAAGCTAAGTATATACTAAAATATAGGCTATCTAACTCAGCGTGTAGGCATTAGAACCACGTTTTGCTTATAGTATCGGAGGTTATATTACTCTATAGCTTATCCCCTAAAGCGAAAACATAGGGAGGAGAGTATATTATATAGAAGCCTGCTAGTCCTAGGAAATATTAGCATAGTCTAGCACTAGTTCTAAGTAGTATAGCATATATATACTTTAGAATAACTACTTTCTTAGTCGCTAGATAGGAATACTATATAAACTCGCTTATAATAATAATAATCCGAGCTATAATATTATAAAAACACCTTTTAGCCTCTTTTATAGTCTATAGTAATAATTATTAAGGCCTAACTTCAGGATATATATAATAGGCTATATTATACTCTCCTAAACTAACCCCAGGCCTAGGTGGACCTAGAATCGTTGCCTTCCTTAGTTATGAGGTTTATATTAGTATAAAGTTAATTAAAATAGCTAAGTAAATAGATAGCCTGCTTTTTATATTTTAACTACAAAGTTTACTAGCTATTTAGGCGCATGAAGATGCTTTTTGGTCGAGTAGTGGGATAATGTAACGGACGTTACTAACCTATACTTATCAATGAGACCAGACTGCGAAACGTGCTTGCCTGAGTTCCCAACACCGGCTTACATAGAGACAAACTGCAGGAATATGCTTATTTAGCACGGGCCACAACGGGAGGAAGTCCCCTAGTGGCCCGTGCACTGGAGAGCACCACACTTATGCACGGGCCATTTTACTAAACCTCAGCAAAATGGCCCGTATATGTTGATTGATGTCTCTTCCCTCGTCGACGGATACTATGGTGTTATGGGTAAGTAAAACCTGTGGAGCTGGTATCGCGGGGACTGGCGGCCCACTCGAGGCTCTGGATTAACTGCTGAATGGCTGTGTGAGCGATGTACCGGCCCTGGTTTGACTGGCCTGCAGATACCTGACAGGGTGGTTTTATTTTGGCCCGATACCATAGTAGATGCCAATGGTTCATATGAATCTACTGCCTTCAAGGCCAGCAGATTCATCCAATAAATACTACCACACTTTACCCATATTTATTATGCTCCTAGCGGTTATACCGATGATCTGTCACGGGCATAGGAAAATATACAACCTCCATAGTATACTTAGTTGCAACCCGACTACTATACTATAGCGAAATCTTATTATTTCTATAATAATTTATACTAGGGGACTCAAGGAGCTGGCACTAGCGCTATAGATTATACTTAATATATATAGATCGATTAAACTATCCTAGAAGGTGTATTATACTTACTAATAATTAAGTCGCTCTCTAAGCTATTTATATCCTAAGTATCTATTATAGCGGTATATCCTTATTAAGGCTATATATATACTCGAAAATACCTGCAGCGAACGCTAGGAGCTTTAGTTCTACTAGATCTCAGCATATACTAGTATCCCAGGAAACGAAATAGCGGAACAAGCAGCGAATAAGCCGCTGGCCTCTACCAAAAAGCCAGTGCATCTGCCGAATCACCTTCCAGCCGGATCACATGCGGATCCTCATAGCAAGCGTAAAAATTATCCTCTGCTAGACGATGGAAGAGGGATGGAAAAAGTCCTAAGAATATTCTAAAGATAGCGGAGGCAGAAATTATAACCTTATATATAGTAGTAAAAGGTTGCTTAGCTCTGAGGATCTCACTATTAATAATATAAAGCATTCTACTAACTTAACGCTAGTAGAGGGTAAACTGCCTCGCTCTACTAATAAAGCATAGCAAATATCCTTTAAGCCTCAGCTCTATATCTCAGGTTAGCAGGTTCAGGCTTCTAATATAGCTAAAGTAGTTTAAGGCTTCTAATAGAAAACTTAGTAATAATAAGATAGAGACGGTCTATACCTATAAACCTATATATTAAGCGCGCGGAGATATTCGCTATATCTAATATTCTTTTATCAAATTCCCGGTATCTAAGCTAAATTCTTAGCTACTAGATAGACTATAGGTATTATATAGATACTATCACAGAGGATAGCCTCGGCTGCCCAGCTATTCTCTAGAATGTTCCTACAAATCCACAATAGAGCAATATCTTCACTAACTATATAAGTCGAATAGCTCTCTTAGCTAATCATACTTATACCCTATTACTAGAGCATGCGTTAGCTAGCAGCTTCAGGTCGCTTCGTCTGCTATTATGAGACTAGGCCAGGGTCTAAATCTAGTATAATACGTTGCTCGAGTCTCTTTAGCTACTATCTATAAGCTTGCCTTATACCTAAAGTTATCTTATGCGCTTTCCTATGCAGCTTATAGAACTAGATTAAAAAGATATATTTGCCCTTGCTATCCTTGCACTCGAAGCGTATAGCTAAACTACTATTATTTTCTATATTATAACCGATTTCGCTTATAGCCTGATAGAAAGCATTCTAACTAATAATACCCCTGGAATCGTTTCGCAATAATAGCTAAAACTCTAGTTTATATAGCTTAATCCGGGGTAAATCAACTTAAGGCTAGCTAGATAGTAGCCCTTAGTTTAGTAGCTAGGATAAATACTCAGGTTTAGTTATAATTAGACCTCCCTTTTCTATAGGCTTAGTTATACTAACTCGCTATAATTGCCTCAGGAGCTATGTAGAAGCTAGAAAATGAGGATACTTGCATAGCCTTATTTATAATATTTTCCTAGTCTAGTAGCATCTTTTGCTATATCTTATTAAAGATATCTTTGAGGATATTATTGCTCTGCAATACCTTTTCTATTTATATATCTACTAAGCCCTAGAATATACTATAACTAGCTTTAGTATTAAGAGGACTTTTAAGAGCCTTATTAAGAATAGATAGCTACGGGTAAGGCTTATTACGCTAGGTTTCTATAAATAAGTTAACCTATTAACTAAGCTATGCCTAGTTTAGGAAGCGATATAAGTAGATATCTATCGCTTGAAGATATATGCTTAATATATATAAGTTGCTTAATATCTATAAGACTACTAGAGTTATAGTAGCATTGCTTTCTTTAATCTCTCGATCGAGGGTTCTTATTATAGCTAGAAAACCTATTATACAAAGGGTTAAATCGTTCTCTCTAATTATTTCTAATAGATTGCAGCTAATATTGCTCAGGGGTTCCTGCCTTAGCAGCCCAATAGCTTAGAAATAGACTAATCTCTCTTCGAATATAGTTAGGAATATATTATATAGCGATACTACGATCTTTATGCCCCGTTTATTATCCCCTATCCCTATTAAAAGGGTAGCCTTAGCCTATTAACTAGTAGCTTCTATATAGCGATATAATATATTAAAGGCATCAATACGGGCGAAGAGCATGCGTAATAGCTCTTCAGGGCTATGCTTTTTAGCTAGTTGCTCTAAGCAGCTCCGCTAAATCTTAGTATCCTAGTAAGTCTGCTATAAATTATCTATAGCTTTATCTAGTGATATTCTAATAAGAACCTTCAGATTACTTATAGCAATACTTATATTTAAGCGGTAAATATATTATAGCTAGTTAGAATAAGCTACGAGGGGAAATCATTTAGCGTTATAGGCATAATACTAGATTAACTATCTATATTTCACTTTAGTTATTATTATATTAATAATTCTCTTAGTAAGCTTCCCTAAAACCCTATAGATCTCTTATTATATTTATAACTACTAGAATAAGGCAGTGGGAGATCTTAGCTTCGGGTTGAGAGCTGCTTTCTTATACTAGCTAGGTGAGATCTTAGATATAATATTACTATAGACTCGATATATCCCCGTAGCACTATTTAATTTATCCTCAAAGCTTAATAGTACTATATCCTTAACTAAAATTAGTTTTTTATATCCTGCCTAAACCTCTAGTATTAGATAGTAACTATTATAGAGTAGGAACTCTTATAGAGGTAACTCACGTTATATTTCGAGTAATAATAGGAGGTTATTACCTTTAGCGAGGTTAATAAAGTTAAGCTCTAAGGGGAGTAGATATTAGTTATCTTTAAGGTCTTAAAAGTAGATATAAATATCGGAATTAGAAGTCTAGGTAAGCTTATAAGCCTAAAGCATCTATATCCTAGTGCTTATATATAGCTTATACTAATTTTTTCGAAATATATCTAGATCTTTCTATTTTAGCTTAAGCTTTATAAATTTCTCTAAGACTTTCTCCTTATAGATATAAATAGAATCCTAAAACTATCTGCTATTTATGCAGATCCTATTACTCGAATTAGGGTTGAAGCTAAGGCTAAGTATATATAATACTTCTATTTATTATATTTAATAAATTAGCCCGAACTCCTAACGAATTAGAAGAAAAGCTAGGCTTTCTTTGAGTTTTTTAGTAGTATTATCTAGCCCTAGATTCGATATATTAATCTAATATAACTAATAGAACCTAGCTACGAGTTCGAATTCTTTATATAGATAATATTAGGCGGTATTAATCTAAGGTTCTAGTTATACCTAGTCTATTTTCATAGTTACCTTCTCTATAGATTTAAACCGCTAGAGTACTAAAAGTACTAAAGGTGCTAATTAGAATAAGTCTTATATTTTATTATTACATAACCTGCTAATAAAGGGTTAAATTTCGCATAAGGCTTCCTAGCTATTATTAAATATTATTATCTATATATTAACCTATTTAATAGAGCGTTCAGAAATGCTAGTTACTATTAGTAGGGTGGTTTGAAGTAAACTAGATATAGAAACAAGCTATCTATAATTAATATATAGTAGTAGCTTTAATATATTAGTAGTAAAAGCGTTACTAAAGAAAACGACCTACATATTTTATAATTATAATTAGTTAGGTTAAAGAGAGGAGGAGTAGTTAATATTACTCTATTAAGACTATTAATTAAGTAAATAGCGCTATCTACCTATAACTCTAACTAAGGCGTATATAAGCAAAGAAGCATAGATCCTAGCTAGTACTAGAAATTAGCTAAACTAGCTAAGCTAAACTAGCGCTTTATAACTAGTCTTTAGCAAAGGGCTGCCTTTATAAGAACTAGAGAATTTTTAGCTATCTAATAATTTCAGGGGTAGAGAGAAACCTAATAAGAATACCTAAAGATAACTACTTAGGAAGTAAGTTTTAAAAAAGTTATCTATATAAGCAGGCTAGGTAACTATAAAAGCTAAAGATTAGTCTAGAAGCTACTATTAGATGCCTAATATAGTTAATAGCTCTAGTAAAGGCAGCGGGTGCTTTTAATGCTCTATAGAAGATATGCCCTCTATTTATATATCCCTTGTTGCTAATATAATACTAGTTTATCCTACCTGGTATGCTATAGGGTGCAAATAGTGAATTAGTATATATACTACGATATATTAAGGATAAGATACCTATAATTAATCACTTTTCTTTGCGGTTTTACCTTATAAGTTTAACTAATATTATAACTAGCCTTAGATATGCTTAACTTATTCTTTTCTATAGAATAGGCGCGTTATTCTAGAAAGATTAGTTTAACTAAAATGCTATTCTATTAAGGCAGGTAATGAGCATCCTTAGATCCTTCCTCTTCTACTGTACTGCATGCTACAAATTGATAGTTACTCTGTTAGTGCCTATAGTACCATTAATTATATGCCCAGGTCGATCTATAATAGCTTAGCAGTTCACCGTTAATCGATCTATTATCTATTAACAGGCAGGTAGACATTAGAACTTTTAGGCCTTAAGGATATAAATACTATACTTAAAGTTAATAATTATAGTAGGTTAGGTCTAGGGTTAATATTAACTCTTTAGGTTTAGATTTATATTTCTTTTAGCAATTTCTAATAAAGTAATTAGAGATATACCGGAATTGCTTTTCAGAACCTTCCGCCTTTAACAGAACTATAATATAATTAATATTTATTCCTTTAATCTATTAGGTTATGAAATACTATAGCTCCTACTTATATCCCCTAATAAGGAGGATTACTTGCTAGAGCATTAATATAAGCACGTCAAAAGGCTGCCGGATAGAAGTCATTAAGGCTTCTTAAACGTCTTTAATAGCTTATAGTATTACTAGTCTTACTAGTTCTAAGATATAGATTTCTAGTTATAAGGCAATAAAAAAGGAAAAAATATGGAGGAACTAGGAGGGAAGAGGCTAGTATATAGGATAAAAACTTCTATCCCTAGAGACCAAAATCCGTAGTATTTGCAGATAGCATCGCTGCTCACCTTGAGATAGCAATAAAGATACTATCGCATTGCAGGATGCGATTAACACTGGCTCCTATGCGCTGCTCACGCGCCGGGCATGCTGCGTCTGCATGGATGTTCTCGACCACAGTACCCCGAGTTATGCCACTGACCGGACATGAGCATAAAGCTATAGTCTCAGGAGTATATATCCATGATAAAGATTATTCAAGATTTTGCTGCGTGACGCAGCCTGTTTGGCTTTCTCACTCCTATGGATTTATGCATATTATAAACTATCCTTTCGTCTATTTCCAAATCTCTATTAGTAAAATTGCTACTTATATATTCCTTCCCAAAGTCCTAGTGCGATATTATAACTCTTTTTTATTCATAAGCTCCTCACCTAATACCTTATCTCCTTATAAATTTTATACTCGTTCCTAGACTCCTCGCGTCTAGTTATAGCTCGTTAGTCTTGGAATTATTTCTAAGCTTCTCTACTAGTATTATAGTTATCTTCCTCTAACTTCTAGACCTTCCGCACTATAAACCGTGCAATAAGAAAGAGAACTATATAAGATGTGAATAGATTAATATTTTCTCGCATACTCTTATTAGAATCCGAGCTAGTAGCTATAGAGACTATATCTAACGCTAAGTCTATAGCATATTGCAGGTTAGCTAGCATCTTTGCTTTAGATAAAGCGGAGACTAATAGATTAGAAGATATACCTAGCAGGCTAATATCTTTTAAAATTATATTAATCGCTTTGCGCAGATAATTCCGTTATCCTATATCTTCTTTTTCTTTTGCTATTCGTTCCTATATCTAAATAGCCTCCTGCAAATATTTAATATAACGGGTATATATATAGTTAATAGTAGTAGCAATAAATACCTCCTCCTATATTAACCTCTCGTTATTACAGAGCTATTATAGATTCTATATCGATGCTATAAAGCGCTCGTATAGTTAAAAAAGGTCTTAAAAGGCATAGCGCTTTTAGCAAACTTATATTATATATTAACTCCGGGTAGTTAGGCAGTTCCCGCTAGGAAGGTCTAGGGAAGCGAGACGACTATTCTCATTAACTATTAAGGGAGCATAGCTTAATATTAGAATATACTATACATAGTGCCTATAATACCCCTTTAGTATTATGAGCGCAAAGTCTATCGGTTGAGGTTTAACCCCTGCTGAGACCTAGTGTGCAAAAAGTACTATAAATAGACCGCAGTCTACCTGGTTTTACTAGTAAGGATACTATTAGGTATATATTAGTAATTTAAACCTTAGATAATAATTAAGGGGACTTACTCTACTTATATTAAGATTAATATTTATTATATTTAGCGCGCCTATTCGTCAAAGGAATAGCAAGATAATAATACTAGCAATCTCCTATATAGGGATAATACCTAGGTATAAATTAAATAGTTAAACTATGTTTAATTACTAAAAAAAAACGAATAAGATCTAGTAATAACTCTAATATATTAGAAAGAGTATAGTATTAAAATTATTATAAGTTAGCCTTCTAATTATATAGTCTAATATATTATATAAACCGATAAGAATACTACTAATAGCTAATATTTTAGTCTTATGTAATAATAACTAGTTTAATAGAGTATTAATAATAACGTTATTAAGTTCCTTACCTAGCGATAGGCGGTGTCACACGCCTTTTGGTGATATAGTCGGCCACCGCGTGGCATTCCACGGGACCACGGTTAGGCTTAACACCTATCCTTTAAGTAGGAGACTTCTAGTAGATAGCTTAGAAGGCTTAGCTATTATAGAATATATCACGATATACCTATAATTACCTATTACACTATTTATTATTATTTACGCTTATATTGCTCTTTTCCTTATTTTACTCGCAGTCTTAGCAACCCCTATTATAGCCCTAGGCTAGTAGGAAGATTATAATATCTAGTAGTATAACTTATCTCTTTTTTTTTTCCTTATCTAAGACCTCCCTTATACTATAAAGACTTATAACGAGGTAGAGGACTTAGACTTAACCTCGAAACCTCCTCCTAAAAGCATTTATATACTAAAAAGAAGGAAGTTAAAGAAGTTAAAGAGATAGAAGTCTTAACTATTAATTTATATAGCTAACTATTCGATTTTAATATTAAATTAGTATAGTAATCCCTCTCTTATAGAGGAATATCACGATATAGGAGATATAGCTAGAATTAGATACTATAACGAGGCTTGCAAGCTCTATAGTTTCTAGTAGGCTTACGAAGACTATAACTTTACCTTTAGCCTTAGCAAACGATTTTATAACTAGATAGCAAACCTCGCTTCTCTTAAATAGGATAATAACTATATACCTTATATAGATATTATTAATAGAGGCTAGGAGGCAAAAGCTAACCTATGCTATTACTAGATACTTAAGCCTAATAATTATATAGTTATATTAATTAGTATTATTAATATAATTGCAGCTATAAGGGATACTCTAATAATAGTAGCACTTTTTATACGCCTATCTAGAGAAGAAAGCCTTTATAGAGCTAGCGAGAGAATCACCCTTCTGCTCCCGAGAAACGAAAGAGTTATAACTCCTATCTAGTCTAGCTAGTTAGATATCGAACCCCTAGGACCTCTTATTAAAGCAAGAGCTATAATAGATAATATTTATAGTAAGAGTAGTAAAAACCCCGAACTACGAGTTATAGCGCTAGAAGATACTATCGCGGGACTATTAGAGCGAAAAATTTATAAAATATTATAAATTCTTTATAATATTACTATAGGTCTGCTTAAGTAGGATCTATTAATAGGGAATACCTAGCTGCTATAGTAGAATTTAGCGCTATTACTAATATTTTTACTATTATCCTAGGAGTCTTACCTAGAGCTACTAGCCTAGGGTCTTAAGGCTTTACTCCTTCGAGTATTTAGCTAGCTCGAGGCTAATACTAGGGTACTATAGCCTATAGGAACTTAATAGGAAGGTAGATTTACCTAATAATATAGTATTTCTTTAGCTAGATATTAAGAAGAAGTATAGTATAGAGCCTATCTTTTATAACTAGGATATTCTATATTATAAGGAGATAGATCTATAGATCTCTAGCATAGATATTAAAACTACTAGCCTAGCTATAGCTTTAGAGATTATATAGAATTAGAGCTCTCTACTACGAGGATAAGTACTTAGCTAGTAGGAATACTAACTCGGGCTAATTAAATAATAGAACTACCTCTACGCGGGATATTACGCCCTATGCGATGCTATTAGGAGACGTTTTATACTAACCTAATAGGAGTCTATCTAATAGATCGCTATATATAGGTTTATTATAAAAGACCTCAAGGGAGATAGAGATATTTATAACTTTACTTAAAACTATTTTAAATATAGTAGAGCATAGATAGGACTAATATCTATAGTTAGCTAGCTATTAATAATCTTCTATAATATATTCAACCTAGAGCTTTAGCGATTCCTAGACGAACTAATAGCTAGTAATACTCTCGAGGATTACCTTAATATAGCTAAGAAAAAACGTAAGGCAGTTTAGCGCAGACTCTAGGCGCTAATTAGCGTTAACTATATAGCAGAAGAATCCGATAATATAATATAGACTAATAATAAGGGACGACGGAATAACTAAGACTTCTAATAGGATAATCATAATAATCCGCAACCCTAATAATATTATTAACCTTAGCAACGCTTCTAGCGCTCTAATAACTATTAAAACTAGAAAGATCGCTACCTATAGAACTAGCTATAGAGAAACCTAGGTTTTTAACGTTATATAAAATATAATAAACTAGGATAGACTAACTCAGACGCCTATTATATATAGGAGGATTATAATAATAACTATAATATTAATAACCTCGATAATAGCAGCTATATCCTACTAGACGTATAGGAAGTCCCCCACGATTCACCTGCCCTATTAGAGCAACTACGCAAAGAGGAAATAGTAGGCTAGATAACGGAAGTCGTAGTTATAGCAAGAAGCCTACTAGCGATCTCCCTAACTGCTTTAGTTATAAACTCTGCTATATATTATATTAATAATATAGTAGATTTCGCAGGTCTCGTTATAATTCCCCTAGCAAATAACGCGCAGGTATTACTTAAGAAAAACCAAATTATTAACGCCTAGGTAAAACTAGTAAAATAAATAATACTAGCTAAACGGATATATCTCCGCCTTAATATAAAAAGCGATAATATAGCTAGCCTAGAGGAAGTCTATATTAATATAGGCGCCTTAATAACTCTAGTTAATAGGAATTAGGTGCTATGCTTCGCGCGAAATCCCACGTTTTAAATAATAGAACTATAGAAGATAAATATAGTAGACTTAACCTTTTAGGTAATAGAGCAGGTTATATTCGACTTCTATATCCTAGGCACTATTAGTAATATAGAGATCTATAGCTATATTATTATTATAACTAGAGTTATAAATACCCTCGGAGCGAATCTTCTACTAGGAATACTATTCTATAAAGATTATAAGCTAGTTATAGACTTTAATAAGGGTATAGTTAAGTTCCGCTTAGTATATAGAATATAGTATCTAGTTTAGTTCAGGAGATAGCATTTAGTAACTAGATGAGTTAATAACGCCTATACCGTAGTTATTCCCCTATAGAGCGATATATTTATTATAACTAGCTTTATTAACTTCCCTAAGTCAAGCTAGTAAGGCTCTAATACTTAGTAGTTTTAATCTAGTTATAGAGGCGTAGTTAATATAACGGTTATAGCAGATAACCCTAAGCTTATCCTTATGCAAAATATAATAGATAGGCTAATAATAGTCCTAAGAGGCTAGTAGCTAGGCTATATTATCCTAATAGAAGCAGAGGAGATAGCTAACCTTATTAACTACGCAGATATTATCACCCTTATAGGAGGAGAATTAAACTCATGCTAGTTCTCGCAATCTAAATTCGATAGGGCTACGGGTAATATAGCAGGTAGCGCGTAGTTTATAACCCTGCTTGCTAAATCTAGCCTAGGACTACCTCGTTAAGTAGATAATATTCTATCTTATAGAATATCTAAGCTAAAAGATATCCTAGTTATATATAGCAAGGATAGAGTTAAGATCTATAATTAGGATATAGTTTTTGCTAGTAGACTTAAGGAAATCCTTAATAACTAAGACGTCTACTATAATAAGGAGATCATACCTATGCCGGACGACTAATATATATATATATTAAGCTTATTAAAAGGTAGTAAAACCAGAAGGCTATAGTAAAGCCTTACCTCCTTAGCGCTAAAGACCTTAAAGTCGTTAAGAATATCTATAGCAAAATACATACTAATAGCAAGATAGTATAGGGTAATAGGCTAATCCTAGTCGTCTATCCGCTCTTTGTTATATAGCGAGTAGTTAATAGTATAAAAAAAGGCAGGGTTGTTATTAAACTCCGCCCTCTTAACTAAATCACTATCCTAGATATATACCCGCTTCCTAACTAAGACGATATAATAGATACCCTTAGAGGGAAGAAACGCATAATAATATTTAATACTACTAGGTTCTTCTATTAACTACTAATCTACTCTAGATATTATAATAGGATAGTAGTAATAAGTCCCTATAGTATCGAGGTTTCTAATATTATCCTCATAGGATTTAAGAACTCGCTAGCTTATACCTAGCGTTTTATAGATCGCCTCCTATATAACTATAAGTACTTTGCTCGAGTATATATTAATAATATTATTATCTTTAGCAATAATAACGAGGATTATCTCTAGCACGTCGATATTATCCTCAAGCTCTTTGAGAATAACCGCCTTTATATTAGACCTAAGAAGTCCTTTATAGGGTTTCCTAAAATAAGACTCCTTAGCTATATTATAAATACTAATAGTATTAAATAAATAGAGGATAGGATCGCAGCTTTTAAGAACCTCTACTTCCCGAAAACTCTCTATAATATCGAGAGATACCTCGGAATAGCTAGATAGCTATGATGCGATATACCCTAGTATAATATTATTATAACGCTACTATAGGATAGAAAGACCCGTCTTATTGCGAAACTCCGTAATAAAAACATACTTCCTAATAGTCTATTAAAAGTAGTTTGAATAAAGAGGGTCTAAAAGGTGTTATTTAAGCTAATACTAAGCGAGCAAGAGGTATAGAACGCCCTCTAAGAGAATCTCTATAACTAGGTTATAAGATATTATTATAATCTAAATAAGCTTATATTTTTTAAGGTTAATGCTTTTAAAAGTAGCTTTAGGCTTATAGTATTCTAACTAAGTATCCTATAGAATAGTACTAATATACCTAGCAAAGATATCGCGCAAATCTACGTCTAACTAGTGCTTTTTCTATCTAAGGTTATATTACCCTTAGAAAAGCGATACTTTGCTATAGAAGTAGAGGTAGTAGTAGTAGTATAAGCTATGAAGAAGCTCTACAAGCTCGTGCAATCGAATAAGCACCTTATATAAATTCTTATAGATTACGTAGCTATAAAGGGAACTCTTATATATACCTCGCTACGGACTATAGACCTTAATAAGGCTAACCTATAGCTTGCGAGCGCTGCGAACTACCTATTGCAATTTAACCTCAATATTACCTATATACTAGGGAAGCTTAATATTATCCCTAATACCCTCTTATGCTTACTATTACTTATAGCCTCGGGACGAGCTAATAGGTTTGAGGATAGCGACGTTCTCGCGGAAATAACCTATAGCAACGACGATAATAATATAGGATTTATAAGCATAGTTAACTAGTTAGCTGAGAAGTCCTAAGCTTACGGAGCAATAGGGGAGATAACTATAAGCATTTCAGAGGACTTTATCGCTAAGATTATAGATAATTATACTAATAACACGAGGTATAGCAAAATTCTTAAATAACTCCGATCCTAGCAGAAGGAACCGGGTAAGTAGTAGTTACTATTTAATGCTACTACTAAGGAAAATAGCGCTAGAGCTACTAGGAGAGCCCTAAAATACTATCGAATAACTCCTTAGAGTCTATAACTAGAAGGGCTTATCCTTTATATAGCTACTAATAGCACCTAGAGACTCTATATCCTATATAAGTTAGTACCTGCGATTCTCTGCTATAGTTATAACGAAAAATACTACTTTAGTATAGACTATATAATAGTAGAAATATTAACTTTTTAGTTTTATAATAAGAAGTTGCTCATAAGACGATATATTACCTACTATAACTAGTATAAAGAGAACTAAATTAACCGCTAAAAGCTACTAGGATAGCTATAACCTATCCCTATTATAGATATCCCTTATAATACTATTACTATTAACTTCATTACTAATATGCCTAAGGTGCTATCCTATAGAAGTCCCTATGCCCTGCTAGGTTTCCCGGAGTTAGATATATTAGTAATAGTAATATATAAATTCTTAAAGAAGATAATCCTTATAGCAGGATTTTTAACCTATAGAGCAAAAAAGTAAGTAATAGTCCTACTCCGCGCATTTTTCCTCTTAGACTAGGGAATTCTATATTATATTATTAGTAACTAGGATCCTAAGTTTATCTCCATAGTATAGCATATAATATTCAACGCCCTTAATATCAGGCTCCTCCTCTTAATAGTATACTACCCCTAGACGGATAGGCAGAGCGAAAGAATAAACTAGACTGCTAAAATCGCGATATAGTTCTATATATCTAAATCCCCTAATATACTATAGACCGATATATTACCTGCCTTATAATATAATCTTAATAACTCCTTATCTACTATAATTAGATAATTTCTAAACGAGGTTATGCTCGGATTTAAGCTATAAAGTATCCTTAACGTAGTTATATAAATAAGCGCCCTAGCTAAGAGCCTTATTATCCTTAGGGAAATATATTAAAAGGAGGTACTACTACTTATTAATATAGCGAATACCTCGCATAAGGAGAGATATTATAACTACTATATTAATATAACTTTTAATAAAGGGGACGAAGTCTAGATATAACTTAGCAAAGGATTCTACTTACTAGGATAATATAATGGCAAATAGACCTCTAGATAGATAGGACCCTTCTAAATTAAGTATATTATTAATCCTCTCGCTTATAAGGTAGATATTCCTAAGCACTAGCGGGTTTACCTAATTCTCTCTATAGCCTAGCTATATAAGCTAGCATAGGGAGAAGACCCGTTTAACTACGAGACTTAGCTACTAAAGCCTATTAATATTAATAGTAGTAAGGAGTAGGAACTTAACTATATTATTAAATAAAGAGTCTTATAGAGGAGTTATAAACCTATTATTAAATACCTCATCTAGTAGAAAGGCTTTATAACAAAAGATAATACCTAGGAATAAAGAGGCTCCCTATTACTTAATATAAACGATCTTATTTATAAGTATAACGCTAAATTCCCCCTTAACTAGGATACTAAAAGAGCTATAAGAGGGCGCGCACCTTATATATAACTAAATAGTTTTCTAATTCTTTTAATAGGATAAATATATATATCCTGAATTAATATTAGGATTATAAATTTTCCCTTTAGTATTACTATTTTTTGCTATTAACTACTCTTCCCTCGATCTCTCTATCTTATAGCGAAATAAATAGGAAGGAGCGGAGGGTACTAACTTTTATATACCTTCCTTACTAACCTATATTATAAATTTCTTTTTCCTCCTTCTATACCTTCCTTTCTATTTACTATACCTACCTACTTTTATTTAGGCGTATTTATACCTTTTATTTATTTACTTCTCTCCTATATATTAATTATTACCTAATAGACCTCCTATAATAAGTAATAATATTATTCTAATTTGCTAAATATAGCCTCCTAAACGCTAGCCTAATTAATATAACTACGATAATAGCTTCTAAAGGTAGAGAAGTTACTAATAACTACGAGGTCCTATCCTCTTAGCTATTTAATGATAGTAGTAGCTAAGATAAGGGTACTAACCCCTAGAACAACGAGGTGCTTAACCCCATCTCCCCGCACTAAGGTAGTAATAGCTAAGTTAGTAATTATAGTATTAACCTCAGTACTCTAGTTAAGACTTATAAGTCTGCTGCTAATAAGAAGAAGTCCTATAAGGATCGTAAGAAGGGCAAGCAGGCAGCTAAGAAGAACTTCTTTGCTATAGACGCTAGGACCTAATATAATAAGGTTATTAATAATAATACTAATAATATTTAGAATAACAATGCCCAGGCTACTAAGCTAGTCCGCGTTATTACTAATACTACTACTAATATCGAGGAGCCCGCCCTAGCTAAAACTGCAGCTACTACCCCTTATAAAACTCCTAAGAAGGGTCGCCCTAGCCCTATAGCTTAGTATTAATAGATTAATAAGGCAAAGGCTTATATTAATAACACTTTCCTATACTACCCCGATATAATCCTTATTAAGGAGATTGAGAAAATCCTCGATAGTATCGAGCCTTCTGAGAATATATCTTCTAACCTCTACGTTAGATATATCTAGGATACCCTCAAGTAAGCGTATAATATATATATTAATAATACCGCCTATAGCGAGCTTCTCCTTAGTTACGCCTAGGTCCTCGCTATATACTTTTATAATACCTATAGTTATACTAATAGAATTATTGCTAGTAACCTTATTATAATGAACTATATCGACCTCCTTTCTATCGCCCTGCTTATTAATATTAGTAATATTACTACTATAGACCTATTAGCCCGTAAGGATACTAAAAACGCAAAGGACCTCGCTAATAAGGCTGAGGGTAATATTAATACTATTATTAATAGCATCTGATAAGAAATCCTTCCTTGCCTTAATACTATAGAGGCTAATATAACTAATATGGATACTATTAATATTAACGCTATTAGCAAGCACCTTGCTAAGCTTAAGAATAATAGCATATCTAAGCAGGTGGTTGCTAATAAGATTCGCGCAGCTATTAATATAGTTAAGACTAAGAAGATTACAAGCCTTTATACTAAGATCGCAAACCTCTATACTATAATCGAGGGTCTCTAGCACACTAGCAATAAGCAACCTACGCCTAGCAACGCTAGTAATAATAGTGCTGCTAAGTACTAGCAGATATCTAAGTTTAATATACTCCTCTATAAGTATCACGCCTAATTATTAATACCGTAGTAATTTCTAGTAATTAGGATATAAAGAAGGAGAGAAGGGAATATTAAGTATATATATCCTAGATTAATAGAGATAGTAATTAGGATAATTGCTTTTTAAAAAGGGGGTATATATTATATGCCTTTTAGTAATATAGTTAGCTACTATATAGCATTCTATATAACTATAGTTAGGCTTAATGCCTATCCTTTAAGTAGGAGACTTCTAGTAGATAGCTTAGAAGGCTCGGCTATTATAGAATATATCACGATATACTTATAATTGCCTATTGCACTATTTATTATTATTTATGCTTATATTGCTCTTTTCCTTATTTTACTCGCAGTCTTAGCGACCCCTATTATAGCCCCAGGCTAGTAGGAAGACTGTGACAGGCGGTATATGCTTATTAAGATTTCTAGCAATATATAGCAGTACTAAATATCTAGGAGCGATAGTATATTATATATAATAGCCTAGGTTGAGATAGTATCTGCAGACTTCGTTATAGCTAGTAGTAACCCGAAGCTAAGATAACGGTCTATCGATATACTAAACTTATAGCAGGGTATAATAGCTATAATATAACCTTTGCTAGATAGTAGGACTAGAAATGGAGAATAGGCCTCTGCAGCATGCGCAATAGGACTTATAACTTTTTATTAAGCCTATAGTTTAATATAGTAGCTAGGAGAGTTGCGCTCTACTAGAGGCTAAAGCTAATAACCCTCGCTAGTGCTATCTAAATCACTGCTTCTAGTATGCTAATATCTCTTTAGACTTAGCAGAGCTTAGTAGTCTTTATAGGTCCTTTATAATAGCTATTAAGACCTCTTAGACTTAAAATCTAGCTAAAATCTCTGCTTTAAGAAGTTATTAGAGTCATTAGAGTTAAGCATAGGAGCATTAGAGTCGAGTAGGGGAGCAGCTAAATCGAATAAAAGCGAGCTCGGCTTATTATTCATAATATGCTCAGGAGGCTCTAGGGATAAATAGGATTTAACTAAGCTCTAGTATAGCTTTCTCGATTGCTCTAGTAAAAGGTATAGCAGTTCGGGAGCTATAGCAGATACCTTACCTTTACCCTTTAGCGATCTTTAATAAGAAGCTAGGATAACTCCTTTAGCATCTGCAATATTAACGCCCAGAAGATTAGTATTAACTAGAGGCTTAGCGAAAGGGTTATTATGCTTATCTTATAACTCTTAGATGCTATTATTTTATTTGGCTTAGTCCTCGCACCTATCTATAACTATATACCTATGCCTAGTCTGGTTGCTAGCCCTAGTTCGACTGCTTTCTATAATTATCTCAGCTAGTATAGCTTTAGTAGCAGCCCTATTTAGGGCGGGGATATTATAATTATTCTAACTATTATAACTACTAGTTATAACGCTCTTAAAAGGCATAGATATAGATAGGGCTAATACTTTGCGCTAAGCGAGAGCTAGTTTATCTAGAGCATAAGTAGTTATATTAGCAAGACTTAAGAAGTATATCGAAGGCTATATATATCTTTAGGTAGCTTCTTTAAAGCGACTTAGAGTGCTCTTAACAGCTTATAAGCTATAATAGTTAGAATTATAGCAAGGGATAGTATTATAGTTATTAATAAGATCTATAAAGGGGAGTTTAGGCCTAGCCTTGCATAAGGCGCTTAGGAGTTTAATACTCGCGCGGGATAACGCTATTTTAGTGCTAAAGAGCGCGCATAAAATCCTAGCAGAGATATCCTAATAGTCTAAAGTAATATCTAACTTACTATAAATATCTAAGGTGAGTAACTAAAGGATAGTCTTATATTTATAGTTAAGGATTCTATAAAGGGTTATATACTTAACGTTCTTTAGTACCTATATTATAAAGTTCGCCCCTCTAGTTATTATAGAATTAGTATTTTTATCGAAGTTCTAGCGTAGTTTTCCCTATAGCTATATAATCCGGTTTTTAATATTACTAAGGTTAATACTATTAAGCTTATCTAGGGTCTTAAGGAGCAGCAATTAGTCCGAGCGAACCTCAGGGGGTAGTATATTATATTAAGGTATAATAATAGCCTCCTCCGAGCTACCTATTTATACTTATTTCTATTATTAATCGCAAGGATAAGGAAAATAGTATTAAAATTAAGAGTATATAAAGATAGGAGATAGGATGCTAAGGAGAAATAAGGATAGAAAGAAGCAAGCTAGAGATAAGCGCAGGAACATATTTATTAGGGAGGATTTCTCAGGCTAGATAATCAATAGCAGAAGATAATTAAAAAGGGATAAGAAGTAGGTTAGAAATAGGCGTGAATAAGAGGTAGTTACACGCAGGATATAGCTGCAAGAAACCGAGGGTAGGTCGAGGTCGGAGTCATAAGGAGAAAAGAATTCTAGATCAAGCCTAGAGGTTATAAGGAGGCAGGTTGAGATTCAGAGGGCAGACCTGCACTTATCCGATTAGGCCTAGGAGGCTCCTGCCTGCTTGAGAAAGTCTATAGAAATAGACCTATAATATTATAGCAAAAATTCAAATTTTAATAACTAATAATATTACCTCCTATCTCTAAGATTTAACCTATTAATAATATACTTATTAACTATAATTAGCGCTATAAATATAAATTTCTATAATATGAGATAGCTATCCTCAAGATCTTTAACCTTATAACAACTCTTATTATAAGCCTCCGATCTCATATATCTGCTATCTTACCCTATAGCTTAGATATATATAGCGCCCGGGCGGCTTAATACTAAGGGGGAGGGGGGTTATAATGACTGCTATTATCTTAGTAATAACGCTATTACTACTACTAAGTAAGCGCTAGTATGAGATAATCTACGCCCTAAGATAGTTAAGCCCTACTAGTTTAATAATATTAAAAAGTCCAAGCTATTGCTATTCTTATTTATATTAATATCCTTATTATCTCTAGCTTATTATTTATATTATAATATTAATACTTTCTAATATCTAAGACTAGAAAGTAGGTTAATATAGACTAGGATATAGTTTAGGCTAAGGGTAAATATAACTTATCGTAGTATAAGCAAAGTATAATAGCTATATCTTTATAGAGGATTAATAACTCCTATAAGTATTTATTATTACTTCAAAAGAGCCTAAGATAAGCTAAAAAGGTAGTTCTTAGAGCGGAAGAATAGTATAGGGAAATACCTCTAAGTTATAGGTCCTTACTCCAAAAGCTGCTGCTATTATAGGTGATTTTAGAGCTAAAAGCTGCTAGATTACTCTAAAATTAACTATAATATTACTCGCTTTTAGTAATAGCAGCTTACCTTATTAGTACTAGTAAATATAATTAACCTAAGGTAGAATTAGGTTTAGTGCTATACTAGTACTTAGAAGTAGCTAAGCTCCTATCTCTATTTTAACTAACTAGACTAGAAGTAGTTATTAGCACTATAGACTTATTCCTATTATAACGCGCTAACTAGTATTAACGTTTTGAGGTAATATCTCGAGGGATATATCTCGCCCGGATTATAGGTGCTCGTGAGTATATTAAGGTAGTATCTATCTCTAGATATGTAGTCTAAGGCTAAAATACTATTAGTTATTATAAGATACTTATTATATATACTAAAATAATATATTAAAAAAGCTTAGGGCTAGGCGCTTATAATAAAGTAGAATAATATTTAACTATGCTAGCTCTCTTATATCTATTAATAGTTCTAGAACGGGTCGGACTATAGAACGAGTTAGTTAAATAGTACTAGTTAAGAGGTATATTGAAAAACCTCTATAAGCTGCGAGTTAATTCTATAACTAGGCTTCTTTACTATTTAGTAGTATTATTTAGTTCTAGTATACTCCTGCAGATGCTGCGTGCTTTAGGTGTTCTCGAACTAATAGATATTATATAAAGCAGCTAGGTTCTATATTAAAGAAGAATAATAAGTAATATTTAGATATACCCTATTATATAGTAGTAAAACCTCCTATAAATTAATTAGTATAGAGTATGCTATTATCTTTTGCTATCTTAGCAAGCTATAGCAGGGCTAATATAGATAAGCTAAACCTTGCTTTATCTAAGAACCTAAGAGGTGCTAAAGAAGTTAAAGAGTCTATTAAATAGATTAAGAGTTAATAAATATATCTAATAGCCCCTCCGGAAGATAATTGCAATATTATAACGCGAGGAGCATACTATTATATATCTTCTAGAGGCCTCGCTAGCTTATTATATAACTTTATAGGTATAGTAGTAAACTAGACGAGCGACTTCGAGATACTACTATCACCTCTATGCAGTAGAAGAGAGTGCTATGCGCTGCGAACCGTATACGTGTCTTCTATGCCTCGCTGGGATATCCGATCTAGCTAGTTAAAGCCTCGTATCGCGCGCTATATCGTGAGTAGTATCGTTACTAGTAGTGAGCACTGCGGCTTAGCGGACGTCGTTATTACTACTATTTTCAGTTGAGGTATATTTATATTATAAGGCTCTATAGCTTAGCGTAGTAGAGGTTAAGGATAGTAGTTATAGACTTAATGCGAATAGTGAATAAGATGTAATATTATAGCGAAAACTTGGTTAGGTACTAGCTCTAATTCAATTATAATTAGACTTTAGGGAAGAAAGCTTTAGGAATCGAATTCGAGCATAGATCTCAGCAGCTAGACCTGCCTCCTTAGCATATAACCTAGTATAAACCCGTTATAGATAACTTTAGCTCTAAAAGCTGCTGCTATTATAGGTAATATTAGAGCTAAAAGATGCTACCCCACTCTAAGAATACCCGGAGCTGCGTAACCTGCTCTTAGCACGCAGGGACCTGGTTTGCACTAGCTTATAGGACTAAGTCTATTAGCTAGCTTCCGGCATACCTTATAGCTAGAGTCGTAGCGAGCCTGCTTTTTCTTTTTATTATCTCAATATAAGCTAGTCCCTATTATATAGTAGTACTATACTTTACTACTAGAGAAAAGAATTTAAAATCCCGCGGGTTACTACTTAATTTATTAAGGGTTATATTGCTCACTATTCCCTATAGAAGATATGTTATAGCAACCCAGGAATACTAGTAATATATAAGCTAATACTATTCCCCTTAATATAACGATTACCCGCCGTCAAAATCTAGTCTTTCTTACTACTAAAGTTATTTATATTAGCAGCCTTGCTATAATATAACTACTACTTAACTAGCAATAAAATCAGGAAATTATTACGCTATTATATTATAACTTCAAGAGATTTATAGCTTTAGTATTAAGTATAAGATAATAGTTATACTTCTCTTAGCATTACTAGTACTATCACCTCATATCAAACCGTTGCATATCCCTTATAGGAAAACTTACCTCTCTATATATAGGATTATCACTAATATAAGAAAAAGTCTAAGATACCTACAAGATAGCGCATATTCAAAATATCATAATAAAACGGGAGAAAGTCTATAACTTCTCATATGGTGATATGCGAGAGTAATCTGCCCTCAATCTATCTACCCATTGGTGGTGTCGTGTTCTAAGCATTATAGCGAATTCTCAAAGAGAGACTGCCAAAAAATAGCATTCACTCGACTGTTTCTCCTATATCCACAGATACTTCTCAAAGATTAATGAACTAGTTAGTGCCCTGGATGCAAAGATAGAAGGTTTTACTAAGACAGCATTGTGATTACGGTAGCGTGAGTGGCCGTCTTTTTGGTACATCCAGACGCTAATACTTTCAGACACCAACTGTCAACAATCATACAAGCACGCATGATCATCATGCTCAGCGAGAAATGATCAATCGTTGAGAGGGGCAGTCACGATACGCTCTTGAATTCAGCAGGGAAGTACTGGGCCACTGGCAAGAGCATGGAGAGCAGGATTTGACAAACAAGTGAGATATAAGGGGCTAGAAAAAGGATCTTTATTAGGGATATTTGTACTGAAATTGGAATATTGCTTGACTGCAATGTTGGCACGTGCAGTATTCCTGCATGGGAGATAAGGCTGCCTAACTTAAAGGGGTTTTGCATTTCCCAATGAAAAAGTATTTAGGGCTATTCTTCCCTTTATAGAGACAAACCGTTCCAAAGTTGTAGTTATACAAACTCCGTTCACAATCTCAAGCATCAGCCTACCTCAGCGATTTTATAAATTTCCAGCTCCGAATCACCAGTCCTTATTGCTTAAATATGCCTTTAGGGTAGGTTAATCGACCCCGTTAGTATACTATTGCTCACCTTTACCCAAGGCGAGATCTATAAGATGCTAAAAATAGCTATATAGAATATAGACTTTGCTTTAAGTTAAAAAGAAAGCTCGAAGCACATAAAGCTTCTTATCCTAGCCCTTTCTAATATATAGAATATGAGAATCGTTTTGTTACTCTCACTTTCTAACGACGATATTTAAGAGGTTATCTAGACTCTAGACCTTTCGAGTATTCAATATGCTACTCGATAAATAAGGAAAAATATTATCTAATAGAATACTTAGTAATATATGCTTTACTAAAACTCGAATATTAAACCTACTATAGGCGTTTTTACTGCTATAATGTGTTTACCTGGTATATAAGGACCTGCATAGGTTAATATCTGCCTCTCGTCTCAAATGCTATGCTAACGAACCTTCTAGCAGAGAGTGCCTATAAAGGCTAAACGCCTTTAGATAGATCCCTCTTACTATCCCATAGTATCTAGAAGGGACTCTATAATCCACCTATAGAACTACTTTCACTATATGTCACAAAGGTGGTACGGTGCAGAGTGAAAGAGTTAGTATAGATAGGTATAAGGTTATAACGTTCATTCTTCTCTAACCCTCTAGTCTACTATATGAGGGTGCGTGAGGATTAGAGGACTTATATAGGGAGCTACCCGGTGCCCCCTACCTATGGACTTCCCTAGGATAGCTTATTACCCGGGGTGCTACTAGTATTCCCCTCCTATGGACTCCTAGCGTAGCCCGTTATCCGAGATGCTACCCGGTATCCTCCTTCTATAGACCCCTATAAGGTAGTCTGGTATATCCTTTCCCCTATAATCTTATCTAGGCTTGTGATATAATCCCCCCTCTCTAAACTAGTCTATCCTCAGACTAGGCTACTCTATAGTTATCTAGAGGGTACCTAGTGCCTACCTAGTTGCTTCCTATAAGCCTTCCTAGTTTATAGTTCCTATAGGTCTAGAATTTAGCATCCCTAGGTCTAGCTATATAACTCTTCCTTAAATAGCTAGGTAGCTTAGAGGAGTAGTTAGCTAGTAGTAGGATATATTATCCTCTACCCTAGCTACTCTTATAGCTCTATACCTAGGTATTAAGGGACTTTATAGTTTAGAGAAGCTCAGAGGAGTAGTTAGCTAGTAGTAAGGTACCTATCCCCTACCCTAGCTACTCTTATAGCTTTCTATATAAAAAGAAAAGTAATTAGAAGCGCTTAGAGGAGCAGTTAGCTAGTAGTAGGGTATCTATCCTCTACCCTAGCTACTCTTATAGCTCTCTATCTATATAAATAGTTCGGAGAAGCTTAGAGGAGTAGTTAGCTAGTAGTAAGGCACCTATCCCCTACCCTAGCTACTCTTATAGCTTTCTATATAAAAAGAAAAATAATTAGAAGCGCTTAGAGGAGTAGTTAGCTAGTAGTAAGGTATCTATCCCCTATCCTAGCTACTCTTATAGCTCTATATCTAAAAGGTCTAGAGCTACCTAGTAGTTATCCAGATGCCTATAGCTAAACTCCCTCGCGAGGGTTATTCCTTCCTTCGCTAGATTGCACTAAAACGTGTTATTATTCGGGGTTATTTTTATTGCTTTGAATTCGCCCTCTAAATTATTATATTTTCTACTCGTTATTATATTTTTAGTAGCTTTATAGGGGTAATAAAGATATTCTCCCTCTAGGGGTAAAAGAGGTTATTATTATTATACGGGGGTTTACTAGTTATTACCTAGTAGTTATTTAGTGCCTCCCTATGCATAGTAGGGTTAAATAAAGGTAAATAATACGATAATCTAGGGATTATCTTCGTTTTAGCTATATAAAAAGCCGACTTTAGCGTTGAGTTAAAAAGTATAAATATCGTTTGAAATTTCGCCCTGCTAAAATCCTTCCTCTTACTTCTTTAAATCATAATACTAATAAGTTACTATTAGTCTCCTGCTCCCCTATCGTTAACTTTATTTTAATTATTATATAACGAATCTATTATTATATCTTTATCTATCAACGCTGCTCCCTTCTCCGCTAGTACGCCGGATGCCTCCTATATCCCTATAGTAAGTAAGCTCCAGGGGTGCTCCTGCTGCTGCTATCTCCTAGCATAGGCGAAGTAGGAGCCCCCTAAGGAGGATATCCCTGAAATCAAGCTTCTCGCAAGCTTAATTATATACTTTAAGAGTAATAATAAGCACCTAGTCCTTAGTTAATACTTATCTAATGCTTTGCTAGCTTTAGCCTTAGAATTTATTACTAATTCGTATATTTTAAATACTTTAACTAAATATAAGTATTATATTATAATAGGTAATAGAAAAGCTTATATTAATATAAGTTTTATATATTATTTTCTAGTACTTAGCTGCTAACTTTCTATAGCCTACCCGTTATATAATAAGCGCTATAAATAAGCTTAAGCACCTTATAGACGAGGGCTATTCTAAGCCTAATATTCAGGCGTAGTATACTAAGAATAAGGTAGGTTATCTAATGCCTCCCTAGTACCTCTCTAGTATCTAATCGTACTTAGGAGGAGATCCTCGCTACCTAGCTTATAATAAAGAAAGCCCTCTAGGCTAAAAAGAATAATACTAATATTATACCTAAGAAGTATAAGGCTAAGGAGGCTAAAATCTCTATAGAGATAGAGAATTACTAGGTAGCTACTTTAGAGGAGGCTGCTACTTACTAGTAGTACCTCTCTAAGAAGGTGGAAAAGCAAACCGAACTATTATATAAGTAGTATAAGGAGCTCTGCTATTACTATTTAGAGATAGAGCGGTTCGCTAAGTATTAGATAGAGGTATAGGAGTTCTAAGCTATATACGCTTAGGAGTCGCTAGACTCTTATAATAAAGTTATAAGTCCCTATAAGCCCTGCTAGTACCTCTCTAGTACTTATCTAGTTAATTTCTAACTTTTCTAGAATCACGAGGTTATTACTACTAACTCTAGTAGCGAGGATAATAGCTCTAATAAAATAGGCGCTAGCGCCTAGGGGATTTAAAATTTTTAGGAGCGCCCCTAGTAAGCTATTAATAAGCTCTAGGTAGTTTTTAGTTACCTTTAGGCAGGTATCTAGTTGCCTTTAGGCATTTTCTTATTTCTATTGCCTTATTAGAGGGCCTTCGGGCTAGTAAATTGAAATACCTAGCTAGTATGCCTTATTTCTAACTACCTACTAGTTACCCGTTGAATCATATAGGGATCGTAATATTTCTGCCTATAATTTAGCTTTATAGTCGTTTTATAAATCGATAGATATATTATATTGCAGTTCCTATGAATTATCTAGTTCACTATAGCCCTTCTATTTGATAAGGTACTAATAGTTCTATCTAGGACCCCTATAGGTGATGATATAGTTTACTATCTAGATATTATTATTATTATTATTAATTGGGATTTCTTATAGTAGGACGGCTAAGCTAAAAAAAGGTTCTAATTATATAGGCGTGAAAATATTATAAATTCGGTAGTTTTTATCTATTTATAGCTTATATGCTTATCCCCTATTAATTACCTATTAGATCCTAAATAGGCCTAGGTATTTATTAGAAAGTTTTTAAGAAGGCTGCCTTTACTTAATATTTTTAGTTGAAAGTAATATAAGGTTTCCTATAGGGAAAATAATAGGGGTCCTCCTCTAATTATAGAATTTGCTATATTTCTTATTATATTTATAAAGCAGGTTAGTAATAGCTAACCTCTGGGTGAGTAGACCCTGGATTCTATTGAATGCTGCTAGGACTGCTAAGCCTTTTTATTAGGGTTCGATATTATTAGGTCCGTAGGGAGAATATCCTATTAGTAGTTTAGCAGGTAGTATCTTAGTAGACTTATAGTAGGAGTTATTATAAATAAATTAAGCTAGGTCAAGCTATATTGCCTAATTATCCTAGTTGATATTATAGAAAGCTTGCAAAACGTGCTCGATGCTCTGATTTTAGCGTTCTATTTAGCTATCGGTTTAGGGGTGAAAGGTAGTACTAAGTTTCCTCCTAATAACTAGCATGTAGTATACTTTAGCCTAAAAATTACTAGTAAATAGCGACCCTCGGTTAGATATAATAGCTTCTAGGAGCCCGAATATAAGGAAAATATATTTAGTAAGTAGTGCAGCTAACCCGTTAGCTATAAGTAACTTCCTAGTAGGGATATATAGGGAGTATTTCATAAATCGGTTAATAATAATAAGAATGCTATCATAAGGCTTGTTCTCTGCTATGAGGGATAGCGGCAATTTGGTGATAAAGTCGATTAATATTTATTAAAAGGGTCGGGTAGGTACTAGTAGGGGTATAAGTTTGCTATATAGGAGGTAGTATCTCGGTTTTATATGCTAATACGTTATATACGTCTTAATATATTCCTTTATATCGCTCTTCTGCGAATTCTAGAAAAATAACTTCCTAATCCTCTTTAGTATCTTAGTAACCCCCTAGTAACCTCTAGATAGTTCGTTATAGAATGCTCTAAGGACTTCTTTCTAAAGCGGGTAGTTATTAGGAATATATAAGCCCTTATAGTATTATAAGGTACTAGTATTATCTAGTAACTACCTTATCCCTCGTTATGCCTACTCCTTATTAATATAAAAGGGGTCTTTTTATTAGGCTATTTTAACTTAGTCCTAAAGCGAGGGTATAAGTTATTTAGGGAAGGTATTTAATAGTTAAGTACCTTATTATCGCCTAGTGCCTACCTTCTAGATAGTAGGTTAGTTAAACCGTTATAGAAAGTCCTATAGGAGCGAATCTCTAGCTTCCTCGATCTCTATATCCTCAGGGGTATAATTAGGTCTTTATAAGAGGCTATTAGCTAGGTTATAGCGACCTAGCTAGTAGTTGATTTCGAAGTCAAATATTAATAGGTCCTATAGTAGCTATGCCTAATAGCTATAAAGCGTCCTCTTATTAGCGAGGTACTAGTAACCTAGGTAGTTAGTAATAAACTAGATGCGGTGCTGAGAGTAAAGCAAATAGTATTGCTACCTCACTACTACCTCCCTAATAGCTAGTAGTTCTACTTCTATCGTGCTATACTATAGTTATGCACCCTTAAGCTTTTGAGATATAAACGCTACTAGTCTCTATATATCGCCCTCTAGCTAGCTTAATATCGCCCCTATTGCGAAGTCTAATATATCGGTTTTAACGCGAATTAGGAGCGTAGGGTTGAAGTATTATAAAATAGGTGCCTCTATAAATAAAGCGCGGAGCTGATAGAAGGCAACTAATACCTTACTAGTTATAACTAGTTATCTTTTAGCTATATTAGTAAGTCGGTTGGTAAGCGGGCTATAGATTTTAGAGTAATTCTTAATAAATCTTCTATAAAACCCTATAAATCCTAGAAATTGCTGAATCTATTATATTATAGTAGGTACTAGCTACTTAGCAATTGCCTAGACCCTCTCCTATTCTATAATAATACTATCTAATAAAACCACGAACCTAAGAAAGTCGATCTATTCCTTATAGAATTCGCACTTATCGGGGTTTGCATAGAGGCTATTAGCTCCTAACCGGGTGAGTACCTGCCTTACTGCCTCTATATACGAGTCTATATCGTTAGTAAATATTAAAATATTATCTAAATATATAATATAAATAATATTAACTAGGCCTATAAGTAACTCGTTAATAAACGTCTAGAAGGTAGCAGGTATATTAATAAGCCTAAATAGTATAATATAATATTTATAGTAACTATATTGCATATAGAATACTATCTTCTACTTATCTCCCTCTCGGATCCTCACCTAGTAGTAGGCGTCTTTAAGGTTAAGCTTTATGAAGTACTTCGCTTAGGAGAGCTAATTAAGGATTTTATTAATTAAGGGGAGAGGGCTATAGGTCTTAGTAGTTACCCGGTTAAGTCCCTAGTAATCTATATATAACCTTAATTTACCCCCCTTCTTTAGAATAAATAGGATTAGCACCCTTATTAGACTTATTAATAGGCGAATCTATCCCTTTTATAAGGCTTTATAGATATAGTCCCTCAACTCCTCTAACTCCTTCTTAGCTAGGGGGTAAATTAGTCTAAATAGGGGCTTAGTCCTAGGCTCTAGGTTAATAGAGTAGCTTATAGTAGTTCCGAACTCCGGTGTAGTTCCTACTAGGTTAATATTAAATATCTTTTTAAAATCCTAATACTCCGGTAGGATCTTCGGTTTAGTGTCCTTAGGCTCCTAGTAGGTAGTAGTTAATATCTAGTTAATCCGCAGTACCCCTATAAGTACTGCTCTTGCTTCGTTTTTAATATATCTAAGCTCTTTTCTAGTTATAATAAGGCGAATACTCTTCTCGTATAGGGGAAAGGTCTAGCCTAACTCCCTCTAATTAATATTAGGGCACTCCGATATATACTAAGGGATCCCTAGGATAGTATTATAGCTATTATTATTACTAATCCTGAAGTTATATAAAACTATCCGCTAGATGCCTATACTATTAGTTATTCGGGTGACTAACTTCTATACGCTATAGTTAGGTCCCTTGGATGCCTATATTCCCCTTATGGGTTCTAAGTTATTAGCTTCTAGTTAAGTATTAGTTATAACCCTCTAGTCTATAATATTCTTATCGGCTCTATAATTAATAAGCGTAGTACTAGTCTTCTAGCTACTTGCAACCCGGACCTATATTATTATTTCGAAGCGATATAGCTAGTCGCTATCCTACTAAACTATCCGCATAGTTACCCGGTTCTCCTCTAGTTATTCGCTAGGGCATAGTTTGCCTTCGTAGCGGGTATAGCTATATTTCTTATAATATAGGCACCTTAGTAAGATATAGCCTTTCCTATTATAACTATAGCAAATAGTTTCCCTCCTAGTATCCTATAACAAGTCCTTAGTAGGCTCCTAGTAGGTATTAGTATAGCTGCAGTCCCCTCTTGTAGTCTCGGTCTATTCCTCTGGATTAGTAGCTTAGCCCTCTGGTTATTATCCCTTATAGTTAGTCCTCTAGTCCCTTACTAGTGGCCTATATGCTTATATATTAATTATAAGTTTAGCGTTCCTAGCCCTCGCGTTAAGTTCGAGCTGCGTTTTTAGTAATCCGTTCGCTATAATATAGTATTAGAGCTTAGGGTCTAACCTAGCTATTACGTTAGCTACCCGGATCTCCTCTAGTAATTAGTAGGGGCTCTCTGCTTTAATCCCTTTATAGTAATTAATAAAGTTCTAGTATAACTATCCTAGTTGCTAGTAGGCCTATTTAAGCTAAGTTTATATACTAAGGATCCTAGACCTCTTATTAGCTATGCTATTAGTTAACTAGTCCTCTATTAATATCTAAGTAATATTCTTCGCCTTATTATTATATCTAATAGAAAGGTATAAGGTCTATCGCTTTGCTACTAATCCTTCTAGGCATCCAGTAGTATATACTACCTTCTCAAGGTCTGAGGTAATCTTATTCATTTCGAATCGCGCGTTGAGGTTAAATATAAATTAGTTATAGTTAGTCTAGGTGCCCCCTTTATACCTAAGCATCAGGAGGTGCTTCCCCTAAAGTTCTAACTAGTGCTTCTTCGTTTCGGGGTTGCTGCTAATAACTACCTAGTAGGTAGTAGGGTTATCTATTAGGATTAATAGTTAGCTAGCCCTTAAGGCCTTAAGATATTCTTATTTATATTTTAGTTAACTCTTCTTTTCTTCCTCCTTAATAAGACGATCTAATTCAGCCTCTATTAATTAATTAACTAGTTCCTTACTAGTGCTCTCTTTATTATTCCAATTAATAAGTATGTTATCCTAAGTTTAGCTATTCGGTAGCTCCCGTCTAGCGGGGGATCTTACCTCCCTAGTAGACCTGCGGGTAGGTATTATTATTATATATAGTACTGCTCTAACGGTCTGCACCCCTATCGGTATAAGTAAGAGAGAAGAACGTGTTATAAAGGTAGTATAGTATAGAGTGAAAGAGTTAGTATAAATAGGTATAAGGTTATAACGTTTATTCTTCTCTAACCCTCTAGTCTACTATGTGAGGGTGTGTGAGGATTAGAGGACTTATATAGGGAGCTACCCGGTGCCTCCTACCTATAGACTTCCCTAGGATAGCCCGTTACCCGGGGCGCTACTAGTATTCCCCTCCTATAGACTCCTAGCGTAGCCCGTTATCCGAGACGCCACCTAGTATCCTCCTTCTACAGACCCCCATAAGGTAGTCCGGTACGTCCTTTCCCCTACGATCTCATCCAGGCTCGTGACACTATACCTCCCCTACTATAATAACTATAAAAGTTTAGCATCTGCCTATTAGATAATAATAAATAGCATAGATATAATATAAAGTCTAGCACTATTTCGTTCTTCTAGTTCGTTTCCTAATACGCTATCTCTAAATAGCGAGAGTTAACTCTACTAAGCTAATAATAGTCTAATAGTTAACTTTTCTTACGAAGGAACTATAAGAAAACCGCACTACCTCACGCTATAGGTACTCGAAATATATATAGGCTATCCTATTCTACTTATACTTAAGGGCGATATTGCTAAGTAAGTGCATAGCTCCTTCCTATTAAGTAGTAACTAATAGATAACTAGTTATATCTTGCTTTTAAGGGGAGATTAGTATTTCTTCCCGAGTTCTTCCCCTGATTTTAGTTTAATTATTAACGAGGCTAGGCATAGCATATTATAGTTATATCTATAGACCGAGCTTTCTAAACCTATCTTTAGTATAACTATATAGTACTAGCTAATATTCCCCCCCTTGATCTCTAAATATCCTAGGATAGCCTACTATATTATATTTAAGTCCTTTTATAATAACTAACTAATATATAATAGGTTATAGATATAGAAGTGTATTAGTCTTAGTGTAAAGGTATCGAGGGGCTAAGAGCCACGGTTAGGTCAAACTAATAGCAGAAGCACCTAAAAGATAGGGTCCGTATTATTACGCTACTTTTGCTTGCTTCCTCCAAGATCCCTTATTTCTAGCCTTTAGCAAGTATTCGCTAAGTCTTTACTATAAGGGTTCTATACCCTAGACTTATAAACCTCTCTATCCCTTTAGCCTATAATAGCTAAAGCATCTCTAGCTTCTCTAGTCTAGGTATCTAGTCCCTTATAATTACCCCCCTTCTAATTATAGTAGTCCCTATTATAAGATCGGGTATTACGGGTTAGCCCTCTGTTATTATCCTTCTTAGCTATCCGGGGTAGGCCCCGGTCCTTTACTTATTGCTGCTATTATCTAGCATAGTATCTATTTGCTAAATATTTGCTAAAAGACGGTAGAGCCCTTAGAGTTATAGATATAATAGCTAGGCCTATAGTCCCGTTCCTTATAGTTCCTCTCCTTTTGGGCCCTTTTATGCTCTCTATCCGGGCTATTCTAAAGGGATCCTATTATTTCCTTTCGAACGAGGGTAGTTATCCTTATAATAACCTCGTTTTTGTTCTCCTGTTATTTACCCTTTGTTTAGCGAGTACCTTCTTATACTATACCCTTATAATAACTTCGTTTTTTATCTTATTATTTCCTTTTAAAAGAGGGTAGTTATCCTAATAGTAGCTTCGTTTTAGTTCTCCTGTTATTCGCTCTTTATCTAGCGAGCACCTTCTTATACTATGCCCTTATAATAACTTCGTTTTTCATCCTATTATCCCCCTTCTAAATAGGTATATCACGAGGCTATTAAGTAGGTCGGATAGTAACTATTATTACTAATTCACTACGTCTATCTCCTAGTAGGTAGCACCTATTATAGTGAATAACTGCTATTCTTTGCTATCCGAAGTTATATCTACCTTTGCAATAGTTTAGCGAGGTCTCTTTAGCTATCTATAAAATAATAGCTTTTTCCCGCCCTAGGGTTAGTTCTTTTCCCTCCTTATTATACTATATTATTTAATAACTACTTTTATATTATCCAAGCCCTTTATCGAGACTTTATAGAACTTCCCTATCTTTTAATACTTCCTTAAATATTATAAGCGCTAAGAGCCTTATTAGCCGACTCCTTGCTAAGTATAGCCCTACTAAGGCTGAACTTAGCAGTAGTAACCATTAGCATAATCAGGCGGGTAGCAGCGAACCCTGCGTTAGTTACACCCTATAGCTCCCTAAGAATACCTAGGTTATCTATACCTATTGCTACGATAGTAATTATATATACGAGTTATGCCGGGTTCGTAGTATTAAGTGCTATAGGGTGAGTTTAGCAACTATTTAGTAGAAGTACGGGCTAACTTTTCCTATTTCTAGATTCCTACTTATCTTATTAGTACTACTCGTTTCTATTAGAACTAGGTTAAATATTATATCTATATAATCGCTACTAGCTAGTATTAATAGCGCGAGATCTTCTATATCTTCGTAGCTATAGAGCAGGGGCAGGAGCTTCTCTAATACCTCTATAACTAGTTAGTAAACCCTGCTAGTCTTAAGCCTAGTTCTAAGAACTATAAGAACTAGCTCCTCGCTATAAGTATCGAGGAGAGTATAGCTTTATATACCTAGGCGTATCTATAGGTTTCGCTCGAGGTATGTTTTACCTTATAGTTAGTCTCGCCCTTTTATTAGTCTAATATATATTTATAAGTAGCTCGCTAGGCTAAGGATAAGGTTTTAGTTAAGGAGATTATAATATAGCTTAATAATACTCTCCCTACTTACTTATATAATAAGACCTATATCTTTAAGTAGGCTACCTTTCTTAATAAGCTTACTAATATCTTAATAATATAGCTTTTAAAGAGCGATACCTATATATCCGCGCTTCCTTTATAGGAGCCTTTAAAGGTCTAAGGTTCCTATATACTTCGCAATACTTACTACTATGCTCTTATTGCTATTTTTAAAGTTATTAATAGTAGTCCTATGCCTTAACTAAATTCTCAGAAGAAGGTTAGCAACGCCTTAGTAATAGCTTAGTAATACTAGGTTTATAATAGCGAGGAGGATAAGTCCTCTGCTACAGAGGATAGCGACTCTAATAAAGCTATAGAGAGCGATAGTTAGGGTAGTAATAGTAATACTACTAGCGAGAGCTCTAAGGAGGAGAGCGATAATAATAATAATAACGACGAGGGTAATAATAATAATAATAAGTAGTAGTACTAGCAGAACTTTAGCGAGAGTATAATAGACTTCTATAGTAATATAAGGTTAGATACCTATAGGGTTTATATTATTTTTATAGGGGGGGGTCTTCTCTTTAGCGTTTCAGCCGTCTTATAGTTAATTAACTTTTCTTATTAATCTATACTACTTATTATCCTACTTATAATATAATTTGCGCTGCTATTTCTTAAATCTAGCGAGGATTCGTAAAGCGTTCGCTAAGTATTCTTCAGGCTCCTAGGTATTATACTCTACTAGCTAGCCTTTCTACTTAACTAAATATAGGGGGCTTATTAGCGCTTCCCTCTATAATATAATATCCTTAACTTCCTATTCCTCAGGGTCTTCTTTAAGGTCTAGGAGCTACCCCTTAGTAAGCTTTTAGCTATATTATAGCTTAAGTAGAG